>PKMM01026435.1:402823-475049 GCA_002933915.1 Eutrema heterophyllum | reverse complement strand
ATCAAACCATGATACATGAGTTAGAGGAGGCCTGATCTTGTTCCAAGTATCTGCGAAGATAAATCTTGTCTTATTCTCGCCCGAGCTTTGCAAACAAAGGTAAGAGTCAGGTAGATCGGAGGTGATTAACGATGACAAATAACACATTAAGTTTTCGGCATTGTCACTCCTTGCACCAGAAAATATCCAGCTATTTTCAGTCTTAGCATCAACAACCGAAGAGTCTAAAGGTAGGCCAAGGATCCTAGGTGCTGCTAATCCAAGATATGATATAAGTTGCCCAAAAGGTGTCCAAGAGTCATACCAAAAAGAACAGTTTTTCCCATTACCGATTTTGCATGATAGGAAATCCAGTGCTAGATGTTTAAGCTTGACAAGCTGTTTCCACATCGCCGACCTGTTACTATTTGGAGATAATTCCCAGAAGCTTCTCTTAAGCTTATGATTCTTACACCAAGCGACCCACAGTGAACCAGATTCCGAGAAGAGAAGCCAGATAAGCTTCAGTCCAAAAACCTTATTCCAAAGACTCAAATCTTTGAGCCCGAGACCTCCTTCATGTTTAGGAGAACATACTTGAGACCAGCTCACTTTAGCCTGCTTTGGAATCTCTGAATTACCCGACCAGAGGAATTTACGGCAGAGGTAATTTAGAGATTTAATGCATCGTTTTGGAAGAATAAACGCAGAGCACCAATAAGCTACAATGCTGTGAATCACCGATGTTAATAACTGTAATCGCCCAACAAAAGAGAGATGTCTAACCTTCCAAGAGTGAATCCTGGATCGCACTTTCTCAAGCAAAGGTTGATAATCAGCACGGGAGAGACGACCTGGGAGAAGAGGAAGACCAAGGTACCTCACCGGCAACTTTCCTAACTCAAAACCATATTGCAATCTCATAGCATTCATTTCCACAGATACTGGACCACCTAAAAACAGGGATGACTTGGTACGGTTCATGGACAGACCTGGTATGGTAGAAAAATAATCCAGCAAATCCACAATAGCCGTCAAAGAAGAGTGTTTTCCGTCAAAAAACACCATCACATCATCTGCAAAGACTAAGTGCGATACATCAGGGTTTTTAGCCTTGGGGTGACTACCAATATGGCCTGTGACAAAACGTAGGTCTAGGAGGCGAGAGAAAACATCCATGCAAAGTACAAAGAGATAAGGAGAGACCGGACAGCCTTGGCGAATTCCTTTTGTACCTTTAAAATAGCCACATAACTCCCCATTCACGAAAACTGAGAACCTCGTTGTTGAAATACATTGCTGAATCCAACGAATGAAGCGAGGAGGAAAGTTTGTGGCTCGAAGGGTATCGAGTACAAAAGACCACCTGATAGAGTCAAAAGCTTTGTGCAAGTCAATCTTTAGCATTCCCCTTGCTGAGATTCCTCTTTTGTTATATCCTTGTACCAACTCCGAAGCGAGCATAACATTCTCAACTATGTGTCTTCCTTTTATGAACGCGGTCTGATTTTCAGAAACCATATCAGGGAGAATACTCTGACATTTGCGGGCTAGAAGCTTGGCAATCACCTTGTACATAGCATTACAACAAGATATAGGTAGAAAATCAGCTGGCTTATCAGGATTTATTACCTTTGGGATCATGGTAATTAATGTTGAATTCCAATGCGGCTCAATCTTTCCGGAGGTAAAAAACTCCATAACTGCCTATGAAACTTCCGAACCAATCAAATTCCAGCAAGCCCTGAAGAATTCTCCCGTATACCCATCAGGACCGGAAGCTTTGTTTGATGGAAGGTTTTACACGTTTAAAAGAGAAGGATCTTCAGTTGTGCATAAAAAAAACAGAGATGATAAAATATATATTTTTGTGCATCAAGTGTGATATTAGACTTAGCCACTTAGGAAATCGTAATCTGTTTAACATGAGTTTATGTAGGCTCACACAAATTTGAGAATGTCCCAGTAAAGCTATAGCTTCTTCTCTTATTCATATAGTCGATACAAGAGAGTGTGGTCATCAAGCGTAGAGATCAATGGCCCAAAACTTGGCCGGTTGGTTCGTACGGTACTTTCTGTCCATGCTTTTGATCACTTCCATGTCCTCTTTTCTCAGTTCGAAGTCGAAAACCTGAAAATTCTCTTCCAATCTCTCAGGTTTCGATGTCTTTGGTATCACCACTGTATTCCTCTGGATTCCCCACCTCAGGACAACCTGTGCCACTGTCTTTTTGTACTTCTCGGCCACTTCCTGTGTATTCGTATCAAGAACAAGAAGAAGGATTCAGTAACTAAGTCCTTTTTAACTGTCAAAAGTTCAATCTTTTAACTGTTTCAACCAAAACTATAAGCGTAGAGGATGGGCTTGCTTACTTTGAGAGCTGGGTCATCCAGACATGACACGGTACCAAACCACTCTGCGTTCGCCGTGGCACCTCCTAGAGGAGTATGAGCGGTGACACAAATACCGTGCTTCTGGCAGAATTTGACAAGAGAATCGCGTTGGAAGTAAGGATGTGTCTCAATCTGATTCACTGCAGGCTTGATCTTGGAGTAAGCCAAGCAATCTCTCGTTAGAAAGACGTCATAGTTACTGCAAAAAAACAAATGGTCAGTAAAAGAAAAGGATTTCAGAAATCAGCGACTAAACAAAAGGAGTTGTTATCATATTCTGAGAAATTTTGAGCCTGATTACAATAAAAACGCCATATTGCATCATACATGGTTTTCTTTGTTAATAGCCTATACCTAATTCCAATGCTGCGGACCAAACCCATAGATACAAGCTTTTCCATGTCATGCCATGTAGTTTCCAGAGATATAGTCGTATCTATGTCCAATACCCCATCATCGCCCAAAGCACTATCGGTGGTTCCAACTCCTGCAAGCACATATAGAGGAGGAAGGCTTACATGTTACAGCTTATCATTCTGTGTGCCAATTGCTAGAGACTTCAGTAAGAAACTTGAAATTGGCCGGTAAAATAGGAGGGTTTGTTATGAAACAAAAATGCAGTAGTCTCTACTTGAGACTTCTAATACATGAATAAGGCAGAGATCTCACCAGTGTGCCTCGTTGCTACGGGAAAATGAACGAGGTAAAGGTCGAGATAATCAAGTTGAAGTTTCTTGAGACTGTCCTTGCATGCCTCAATAACATGGCCGTGGTCTGAATTCCATAGCTGCGAAACCAAGACATATCAGAGGTTGCTCACTTTTCATTATACGAACTTAAATCAGAGATTAAGATCATAGCTATGTATTTTAGTAGAATAGAATCCGTGTCGACCTTGGTTGTAATGAAGAGATCCTCTCTCTTGACCAGACCCGTCTTGAATGCCTCTGTAAGAGCCTCACCAACTTCGGCTTCGTTCCTATAATCAGCTGTACCAAGTAACACCAACACGCCAAAAAAATGTTACATAATAAGATGCAAAAGACTCATAGAACTTCCAATTTATATAACAAATAAAAATAAAGACTTAGATCATTCCCTGATTCCAAATACTTATAACAACAGGATCAGATGCAGATAAACCCCACGATCTACAGAGTGGCTCACTTCCGATAACTAACAAGTTTACAGACTAGAACTAGAAAACCCAAATCCTAGACATTTTCCAAATAAAAATTACAGCTTTCAACAAGTTAAAACAAACCCAGTGTTCTATTCACATCTCCAGACGAACCCGAAGCAACAAAAATCCGAAATGAAAAAAGGTTAAGAGTTACCAGCACAGTCGAGATGGCGATAGCCGATCTTGATGGCGTTGATGATAAGGTCTCGGATCCCTTCCTTCTCCATCCTCCACACTCCTAAGCCGACGATCGGCATCTTGTAGCCACTGTTGAGTGTTATCTCCATTTTCAGCTCTTCTTCTTCTTCTTCCTGATAGGGTAAATATCTGCTCAGATTGAGAGTTTCTCAGTCGACTATTTTGGTAACAAACACGTTACTAAAGATGATCGATCCAATCCAAAGGTTTCAAACTTCATGAAACCTCAAAATTCTACACTTAGGCTCAATGGGCCAACCAATATCCTAGGGCCCATTACGCACCGTATGTTCTACATATATATATTTATCAATCGTGAACATTCATTGTTCCAAGTTAACTTCTTTGTGTTGGGCATCAATTTCCTTTTTCTCACAGGTAATCCTTCTAGTGGTCGGTAGCTCAATCGATACTCTCCCTAGTTTTGGTCTCTCTCTTTGAGGCGAGCTTTCAATTCTAAGTTTTTTCAGATTTGTTTTGTATCGATCTCCTCGCTCGAATTTGTTATCGGATTCTTCTGTTTTTTTTTTTTTGGGATTTCCGGTGAGTCCTATAAGAATTGGTGAATAATCTAGGTTTCCAAGGATCTTGATCTTGGTGGGTAGGTTTCAAAAGGTGGTATTGTGGGAATTATAGATGGTTCTAGACACTCTTCGAATTTAGGTTTTCTTATCTGTTTCCGAGATTCGAATTTGAGGTATCAGGTTTTTGAAAAACTTTAGCTAGTTAGAAAAGCCACCGACTTTGATTCTTCTGCTGGATGGACAATTGATTATCGGTTCATTCTTCGTTCGCGTAATGTAACCCTAAAATTTATGAGTGTCCTCTATGTTTAGGACTTTCTGATTCCGATCACTCAGTGATTCTTCTAATTGACTCGTGTGACTTTTCTTTTTCCGTAGGTTGGAAGTTGGTTGCCTGCGTTAACTTACTTTGTTTATCTACCAGCAAAACCATGGTAAGTGTCTTTTTCAGGTTTTATCCATAAAGGTTTATTTTTTACCCGTTGATCTTCACCCGTTGTTTTGTCTAAACCTTTAAGACTTAACACAATGCAGTTTTTCGATGGATACCATTATCATGGAACAACCTTTGAGCAGAGTTATCGCTGTTATCCGGCATCTTTTATTGACAAGGTTTGATTTATTCTGTCTACTTCTTTTATTTTATATCTGGAACCTGAGAGTATTCTGTAATGTTAAAATCTTAGTCGTCTTCATGTTCCACTGTCTGAATTCTTAACAAAGCTGAGATTCAAAATTGGAATTCTGCATGCTTGACCTGTAATTTCTGTTTCCTTTTCTCTTCCTGCAGCCACAACTTGAAAGCGGAGACAAGAGTAAGACTTTTTATCAGACACTGATGTGTGTTTCCATTCAATGCCACTATTTCCATTGTTCAAGTTTGAAGTTTGACTTATCTTAAATCTATTTCAGTTATAATGCCACCATCAGCCCTTGATCGTCTGGGTATGCCACTACTTGCTTTCTCTTTTGGATTTGGTTTAGCAAGTGTTAAACTTAAAACAATTATCAGAGTGCTAATATCGGGGAAAATTTACAGCCTCTTTGCATATTGACTATCCGATGCTGTTTGAGCTTCGTAATGCTGGAATTGAACGTGTTTCTCACTGTGGAGTCCTTGAGTTCATTGCAGAGGAAGGAATGATTTACATGCCATATTGGGTAAGTATCATTTTCCTTTTTGATTGTCAATTGAAATACCCGGGATCATGCGGCTTTACTAGACTGATTGTTTGCTACTTTGATCCAATCCAGATGATGCAGAATCTGCTGCTGCAAGAAGGTGACATTGTGAGAGTTAGAAATGTCACCCTTCCAAAGGGAACTTATGTTAAACTACAGCCCCACACTACGGACTTTCTGGATATATCTAACCCAAAAGCCATGTGAGTCCTCATTTAGCTCTCTTTTTTTTTTTACATATCATGTTGATTATTGCTTGGAGAATGTCTTGAAAGTTCTTGAAAGTATTTCCGTTTATGATTCGTGTGTGTCTTGCTGATGAACGAATGAACCTTGCAGCTTGGAGACTGCTTTGAGGAATTACTCATGCCTAACCACTGGAGATAGCATTATGGTTCCATACAACAATAAGAAATACTTTATAGATATAGTTGAAACAAAGCCTGCTAATGGAATCAGCATCATAGAAACAGACTGTGAGGTTGATTTTGCACCTCCCCTTGATTACAAGGAGCCTGAACGTCCCACAGCACCTGCTGCAGCTAAGGGTCTGGCTAAAGGTATGTATCCATGGACATGGAATCGTCAGATGGAGTTACTATTAGCTTCAAGTTGTTACTTTTCCATTGGGTTTTTTACGTTTTTAAATTTCACAGCTGAGGAGGTTGTGGCTGAACCTGAACCAAAGTTCAACCCTTTCACGGGATCTGGAAGAAGGTTAGATGGGAGACCTCTTTCCTATGAGCCACCCCCTGCCTCTTTTTCCTCCTCTAGTTCAAAAGACAAACAGCCTGCTGTTGCTAATGGTAATGGACAGTCATCTGTAGCAAGTAGCTCAGAGAAAGCTGCACGACAGGCTCAAGGAAAGCTTGTATTTGGGGCCAATGCAAACCGTGCTCCAAAAGAAGCTCCAAAGGTATTCATTCAAACTTTATTGATAAATGGGAAACTGCAATGGAATTGAGAGACAAGTACAATGATTGTTCCTCTTAATTTTTTTTTCTTCAGGTTGGAGCTGGAAAAGAGACAAAACAGGAGGAACAGGAGAAGAAAGAAGATCCTAAGTTCCAAGCTTTCACTGGGAAGAAATATTCATTGAGGGGTTGATCAACTCGCACAACCAGTCTGCTCAGACTATTTATGATCCTCTCATGTTGTGTATTATAACTTATAAGTACTAGTGCTTCGAATCAAACAAGGAAAACAAATAATTTAATAAAGCTCTGGCTTCTACTTCTTTGGTTTGATGTGAGAGAGAGGGGGGGAAATTGATTTCTATTATCAGATTCAATGCAACTTTCTACAACTCTGCTATTTCATGTTCTTACTTCTTACTGCAGGAGATAAGACTCTGAGCACCACTTTCGCATATTTGTTTCGAAGCTAAGCATTGACTGTCGAAGAGTGTCTTGTCATTTGGAAACTGAATTTCACCTATGAACCGAGAACACAATAGATGAGCAAGAAGTTATGTTTGAGGAGATAGATACTTCCCCTACAGATCTGAGATCTCTGAGATATCACTGAAAACACTTGACCAAAACATACATCTCTCGAGTTTTACTCAAAGAACAAATAGACGAATAGAGAAAGAGTCTCTCGTCTTCTGTGACCAAATCTGATGCTAGAACGGGGCTCTATGTGTCACCTTACTGCATAATGGCTCTGAGTGCATCTTTCACGTATTTGTACTTGAATTCAAAGCCGAGCTCTTTGGCTCTTACAGGTAAAACCTTCTGTCCTTCAAGAACCACAGTGGAACCTTCTCCGAGCAAAGCTTTGAGTGCAAAGTCAGGAACTGGTAGCCATGATGGTCGACCAAGAACGCTGCCTAGCTGCTGACACATCTCCCCAAGCCTAACCGGGTTTGGTGCAGTCCCATTTATAACTCCTACAACGACCAACACCAGTTGCATTCTGCTTTAGCGTTTGACTTAGTCGAGTCTAGCAACTTTTAAGAGGACATGTATTTATGTATGTATTAATGTATGTTGTTACCTTGATAGGATGGTTTAGTGAGGGCCTCGTAGATTAGATTCACCAAGTCATCCACGTGAATCCAAGAGAACCTACTCAGTGAATTATGCAAAAATGGTCGTAAGGTTCGCAGAGAGGCGGCAAGAGATGACCAGAAAAAGTGTTCGAGTTTACCATTGTTGTCCTGAACCCAGAGGTCCTCCAGCAAACATTTGGAAAAAGGGTATCATCATGGCTACAATGCAAATACCCTTTTTCTGATCAGCAGAGAAATCTAAGTCCTTCACGAACGCATTTCATTAGGGTTTGAGAGCAAGAGAGAATGCGCACCTAAAGCCCCACCATCTTTTCCCAGAACAACACCAATGCGGATAAGTGCTACTCTTACATCCTTATTCGCTTTCAGTGCGGTTCCTTCCCATTCTCTGCAAACCTAAGTACACAAGTACATATTTTATCAAACCAGCAAAATTCTTTGCACATAGAGTTAGATTGACAATCTATCACGGCTACTCAGACAGTCTTTCACGGTCACATTCATGAACCAAAACCGCAAAAAAAGATTCAGACTTTGCAAAAAAAGATTCAGAATCTATTCGAGGACGTTTACCTCTGAAAGATAATCATTCCCTGATGGACTCGTTTCATCGAATACTCCTGTCTCACTAGTACCTGACAGTTTAAAGCTCGTTAGGATTCTTGTTAGCATGATCAGATTCACGAGTATGAAACTTTGGTGGCCCTGCATAAGATTGTGACAGACCATAGTAGCCAACAGCTGTGGCGCTAACTAGAACGGTAGGTCGAGCCTCCATAGGTGATTTATTTATCAACTCAACAACCTTCATGAAGTTTCAAATACATACAAATTTTTTTTTTAATTACAAGAAGTACTCAATACGCAGCTTGGAGCTACAATCAAATCATAAAAGTTGGTAATCACTAACTTTAGAGGTAACACGAACTCGGCTGTCCTTAATCTCTTTCTTGATCTGCAAAGCAAGCAAAGATATTAGCAGATAAAAGAATCAATCAAACTTTCGAGGAAAGCGAAAGAAGAAACTGACCTCAGGAGACCACCTTGTACTAATAGGCAGTCCTGCCAAGTTCACAACAGCAGTTGAGCCTTGTATGCAGTTTGTCCACTCGGGTTCTTCTGCAATGACAATACCAGGGAAGTCCTTGGCTGAAAAAGTCCAACAAGAAGTAGATGAATCAGATCAAAGATTGGATTGACAAGTGTTTTTATGATCCTAGTGGAAATAGAAGCAGAAGAGTCATTACCTTCTTACCCGGAAATATTTGCTCAGCTTTGGATTTAGTGCGCGTTAAGACACGGATAGAGTGATTATCTGCGGAATGAATAAAGAACAAACCCATTTAATAAAGACTTGAATACCAGTAGAACCAACTCTCATTTGCATCAAATCGAAACAAAATCTAATTGGATTGAACAAAGGGTTTAGAGTCATAACTCATAACTAAGTCGAATGTGTGTCATCACTATATAAGCAAAGAAGAAGAAGAATACCAGCTCGAAGTCTCTGGACCAATCGTCTTCCAATAAATCCAGTTGCTCCAGTTACTGACACTGTCATCTGATTTTCCTGGGAAAAAAAAAAAGAAGGAATCTTTCTAGTGAAAATCCACGTTTGGATATTTCAAAACTTGGTTCTTTGGGTCAAACGATGTCTATGGTTTTCTTGTTCAAATGTATAATTCTAATTCAATGAGGATACCTTCTGGGATTTCTCGGAGCTACACAGAACCATGAACCTCCTTGTCCCTGGCATCTAAAAACCAATCCAAACATTGATCATGAAATCCCACAAGGAGAATGTTTACACACAAAAAAAGAAACCCATAAGCCAAAATTGCGTACGGAGAAAGATGGATGAACGAAAAGAGCAGATGAGAGAGCGAAGGAGGAGGAAAGAGACGTTGGTGAGCAGAGAAGCTCCATCATTTCGCTGATTTGATCGCTAACAGTGAGTGGTGGAGAGACGCATACATATATGGGAAGAGAGAGAGAGAGAACCAAATTAACAGGGCCCTTAATGGGCTTAAATCTAAATAAATAGAAAGGGGCTCAAAAGTGAATCTGGTGTTTTTAGTGTTTTGTCTGGAGTGAGAGACAGAGAGGAAAAGAGAGAGAGAGTGGCGGCGATGCAATGGTGCGGCGCGATGACGCGACGGCTTATGATGACGCAGCGTACGTCTGCAACATTGACTTCTTCGGCGAGGTATTCGTCGTTATCTCCGGCGTCTGCAGCTCCGGCAGCATCGGAGATGGATTTGTGCGGGAGAGGGGATAAGAAGACGAAGAAAGGGAAAAGGTTCAAAGGATCGTACGGAAATTCGAGAGGGAAGAAGCAGAAGATGATCGAGAGAATCAAAGATAAGCTCGAGGTTCCCAGGTCTACTCCTTGGCCTCTCCCTTTCAAGCTCATCTGAAAATTTAGGGTTTTCTCGTTTGCCACACAAAAATGTCGCCTTTAGTGGTGAATTTCCAGTTTTTAAAACTGTCTGTATACTTCTTCTTCATGAATCATTGAGTAGAAACATCGTCTGCATTCATGATCTGTATTTTTGTTTGATACATTCTTTGGCGATTTAGAGGCTTAAAAGTCCCCCCCCTTTTTTTTGATTGCTCTAGCTTCATTTGGGATCAGAATCCCTAGGGTTCGATTTGCCGACGCAGAAGATTGTTGATTTTCAATTGAGGTTTTTGGTTTCAGCTTTTGTTCATAAGCTATAGATATCAATACTGTGAGCTGTTTGATTGGCTTTTCCTTCTCTTTGGTGTGTAAAATGAAAGTCGAATCGTGATCGTTTGGATGAATCGATGGTTGAATGTGGGATAGCAAGATTTGGCTTGAGAGGCCAGTTGTTTGAAAACCCGTCTTGCATATCACACTTGATAATGGCAATAACTCGTTTGATCTCATTGAATGTTTTTATATGCATTATCTGGATCAATGGGTCTGAAAGTTTCCTGATCTAGCTTGCTGTTTTGTTGTTTGAATATCTATTTCCAAGATATCATATTGAGATCGATCATATATATATTGTTCTCTGGAAATTAGTTAGAATTGGATTCTAATGATGATGATGATCATAGTTTTGCTCAATATCTCTGTTTTCTTGAGTTTGATATCTTGACTGTTCTTTTATTTTTGTGTGATTTTGAGTCTTTGGAATATGGATTCTATCTTCTCTATGAATCTGCTTTTGGGTGGATTTTCAGTTTCAAAAGATTGTGTTGTTTAACTAGTGCAGAAGTTAACCATCATTTTAGGGGTTTTGATACTAAAACGACAATGTTTAGAATCGGATGGTTCTTTTGGGCTCTAAAATAGTAATTCGTATCGGACTTGGCAAGTTTCAACAATTTCAATTCGTGTTCAGACTTTGGTTAGATTTAAATGCAAAGCGCGCATGAAACGTAAAGACAATCGTGACCGTGATGAGATTTTGGACTAGAGACGATAACTCGATATCATATCACCCAGAACTCCAGAAGACATCAGAATTTGATAATTGACTGTTTCCAAAAACCCCACTAAAGTAAAAGAAACAGAAAGATCCCCTTAAAAGGCTTTACGGAAACAGCATCTAGAAGATTTACACAATAAAACCATTATATGAACGTGTTTCATAATTAGAAAAGCGTGGCCATGCTTTTCCTCCAGCTAAGTGATTTCCGAGTTGTCGGAAGCGGAGGCGTGAAGCTCAGACCAAACATCTCCTTCATAGCTCTTCCTTGCTCCACAAACCTAACGAGCTTCGCTACCACGGCTGCGCTTTCCACTGTGTGGGTTATGTCCTTGGGTTTACTCCAGAGCTGGTTCGCCAGCTGCAACCTCCGGCGTCTCGACTTCACATCAATCCCAAACTTCTCGTAAAGTCTCTTCCTTTCTTCTCCACAAAACCTCTTTCCGACCAGCTTGCTTAGCATCCGTCTCTCCTTCTCAAGTGCCTTCAGGCTACAACAAAACGAGCGGTTAACAAAACGTTACCTGTTGTTTACAACGCAAATGCTAAAAGTACCTTGAAGCTACTGTGAGTGTTTGTCCTCTTTCGAAGGCCTGGTTCCCCTGAGAGAAGCTTTCTTTCATAAAGGAGAGCCTTCTTAGCTCTACTCCGATGTATATCGAATCCGCTTGATCTCCCTTGAAGAGCAAGAAGAAGTATGTTCTATGCACCAACGAGACATGACATGTCTGCCACAGCCCCAGAATTTGTTCTCTCTGACTGTTGAACTCCTCTGACCAGTTCGTCATTGTCCCAGACACCTCTTTGTCCATAGCGTCCAGACCAATGTCCTTTCCCATTTTCCCTGAATTCTCAGGATCCGAAACCTGAAACACAAAGTTTGACGTAAGAAGTTGAATCATCTAAGATTTGACCATCTTAGGATCCAAAACCTGAACACGTGGTTTGACGTAAGAACTTGAATAATCGTTGCAAAATAGAGAGCCAACTCAATATAATATGTTTTTCACGGTTTTTACCATCTCCTTGAGTCCTTCAACAAATGACCGGATGCTGGTGATACCTCCATCTTCTCCCACCATCGGTGTTCCAACGCTGTGAGCCTCAGTGGAATCGCTTCCGTGAGAGGACATTGATTCATTCCTCAACAACTTCTTACCAGAACCGAACTCTAAATCAGGAAACGCAACACCATGACCCTCCGGTCTTCCAGGGTAGTCTATCTCCAGGGCATCAGGAGGAGTGCTTGTGCCCGGCACGGTATCTCCGCGGCTCCAACTCTTCCTCACCCTGACGCTTCTAACACTTGATGTATTCCTGTTTTGCGCAAGACCTGTTCCATTGTTTGCCGCTGCACTGTGGCCCAGATGTGTTTCTGGGTCTGTCCTAACTTCATCATTGTTGATAATGTCACTGGATGATTCTTCCATCTCAATGCATTGTACTTCTTTGCAGTATTCTTCTGACTGATCTCCTGAACGACCCGGCGACATTTCCTCCTCCAGATCCTCGTCAGAGTGAGACCTAACAGGAGCTCTTGCCGTCGACAGAGGCGTTGACGTGCCATCTGATATGAAACTGGTCCTGTCTGGATCAACCACGCCTGATGTCTCTGACACTGAACCATCCTCCCACTTGTTGGTACGGTTACGGAAATGTGGAGTTCCAGCCTTTGAAAGAGGAAAAAAAAAATAAGCAACCGGTTGCGCTAAAAATGCCATCAGATCTAAAGATTATTGGATTATCTGTCGATTGAACAGAGGTACCTTCGAAGACTCATCATGTTCGACCATCCTCATGAAATTATCAAGCCGAGATTGAGCAAGATCCCGCTGTTTAGTCATTTCTGCGAGCTGCTTCTCCATCTGCACAACATCAAATCTTAATCAGAATAAACCCAACTATCCAAAAATCAACCGAGCACATGCAAAAGGATCTGTAGAAACTACTTCTGGGTTTTCATTAAAGCACAAACCTTTTGTATCTGAAGATCTTTCTTTCTCAGTGCAACCCCACAATCGCAGCCTGAAGTGGCAGGGGCTGGGTTTCTCAGCTCGCTCTCGAGCCTGGCTAGCTCACGCTGTAGTTGCTTCACCAAAGCCTTGTCTGACATGACAACATTGATCTGTGCCTTCGTGGTGACTTCCTTGGCACAGCAGGCAAACAAGAGCGTGTTTCTAGTCTGCTCCACATGGCTCCTTGCTGGACTAAGCGTGCACACTATGGCAGTTCTGGCATTGCCCCCCAAGCACGGCTGAAGAATTCGTGTGAGCTTGGAGTCTCTATAGTTGATGTGTCCTTGTCTTCCCTTGCTGCATCATGTTGACAGTCTTTATATTAATGCATATTAAGTTTGAGAAAGACAAATAGAGATTCTTGTAAAACCCGCCTTTTGTTTTGTCAATTTATCTGTGGCATATGCTAAAAATAGTACGGTTAAAGTGTCGACCAAAGTATCACTTCCACACCTGAGTTTTCGTATCACAGTTCCTAGAGTCAGCAAACTTCGATTGATATGGCAACCCTCCTTAAGTCTTGCACCAGCTGATAAGGCCTGCGATGCGCGCTCGCTCCCCGCCAAATCAATGAAATTCTGTACATAAGTAACAATGAGCACAAACAAGATGATTCGGCAAAGCTTAAGACGTTATGACCCAAAGTAGATAAAGCATATGAATACATACCACACTCGCCATGAGAGTGGTTGAGTTTTCTTTGCCTAAGAACTCACGAGCAGAGCTTTCAACTGTCTACAAAAAGTTTAACAGTTTAGGTAAGACACTATGCAAAAAGAGGGGAATCTTTGACCCTTAGATCAAGTGATAGAAAAGAGTTTTACTAGTTTGATAATTTGATGAGATCTTGAACTTCTCTCATTCAATGAGGTTTCACCAATCTTCCGCTGCGCTGCATTAAGTACAACAAGGAAACGTGACAAGAGATTCTTTTCAGGCAACACTTTACACAGAATAACTAAGTAGCAAATCATGAGGAAACTTCATAACTTGATACTGATCGTAATAATGGAAAATGGGCGGATTTTCTGAGGTTATTACCTTCACAAACAGAGATAAGATCCTTCAAATGGTTCCAGTCTCTCAGGATTTCCTCTGTGGTTTTTTCAACGACGGCCCCTTTCTAAATGGAAGAAAAAAACACTAGAAGAGTCACACAAGATTATTACCTAAAAGATTTCGCAATAAGGAGAAAAACAACAATCTTTCACCTCAGGGTCATCTCGTAGCCTCAGTGGTGTACTATCCGGGCTGAGAAGATCTCGTATGGCCTCATTGTAGATCTCTATAGCCGAAAATTTCACAACAAACGCCCTATCTTCATGCTGCAGCGTCCAGTGCAATTAGTGAAAATGAAAAATACATATCAAAGTAGTATGGGAAAATATCAGACTTGAATTTTTAGCATTACCTTAAATATATAGTCAAATATGTCAGCCACAGCATACTCAGTTATACCAGTCATGGTGTATGTCTTTCCACTGCTTGTCTGACCATATGCAAAAATACTAGCTGGGAAACAATAATTATTGAAACACTTAGCTTTTGACGCTATCGATTTCTACGTCATCACAACAATCAAGGAAGCTTACAGTTGATTCCTTTGACAACCGAGAGAGCAACTTCCTTGGGGCCATCCTCGTAAACTTGTCTGGTTGGGCATTCACCTCGGTACACTCTATCTGTCACCAAAATGTCAAAAGAGAAATGGGCATCCACAAATCAACTCATGGATGTGATGTAAAAGCTTGAAAACTCAAGGAGACAAGGCCAGGTAGAATTAAGTTTATGGAAGAGGTTAGGACATTGCAAAATATGTACTGTCAACAAAAGATGAACTATATATACCGCACAAGATAGTTTTGGATGAAAGGTAAGATTTTCGGGATCAGGAGCAGTAGAAACTTGTTTGATGTTTCAAAGAAACCAAAAAACTGAAGCTGATTTAAGTACATTGAAGAAATTTAAACTAAAAACACCACTGCAATTCTTACCAAATGAGTATGCAGAAGGAAAAGTTGAGCCTTCACGCAACGTGTTTCTGTACAATACGGTGGTGTCATTGATGCATTCCCAATCTGCAGCTTCATTAGCCAAGATCTCTTTCTCGTTGAGAGGTCTCAGTCTCACCAGAACCAATATCTTCTCTTCCCGGGCTACAGGCACCTGTGTATTCTCCATTTTCTTCAGCTCTTCTCCAGCAATCGCTCCCATTGGTTACTTGTCAGACCACAATGATGAACAATGAGCTCTATAAGCAGAGGAAACTCGAACTCGTTTTCCTGAAACAGTTCAGACGTTAAGATTGATGTATTTGCAGAATTCATTCATATTTTAACGACTGCTGAAAGCTTTGAAGAACCGAATAGCTCTGAGAAGAGACCAAAAGAGTCCTTATTTTCCAACTAACACAACCATAAAGAAATGATAAAGCTCAGACATCTCATCTTACCAAACCAAAAACAAGAGGTTAAAACAAGAAGCATGCCTAGAAAATCCCCAAGTGTTCCAAGAGAAAATTTGAACAATTCAACAAAGCAAACTCATAATGTCAGAGAATGTCGATTGCACTGAAATTAAACACCGAAGTTCAAATTTATTCAACACACAACTTAAACAGAAAGAAAAAGAAAAAGAAAGAGAGATGAATTATTACTTACTAATAGAGATGTTGTTATTAGAATATCAAAACAGAGTTTACTTAGAAGGTGATCAACCTTTTAACTGAAGAGCAAGCAAAAAAAGATTACTGACTTTTTTTCTGTAGTGGTCACCCACTATGCTTGAAAACGAAGTCATGCATCATCAATCTAAAGTTTCTTTAATAGCAAAATAAGTAATAAATGGCCCCACAAACCACTCTTCTCTGTTGAAATGGTTTAATGGAAAAGAAAGAACTAAAAAAGGAAAAGTTATCATATTCTAAGTACTTTGATTGTAATCTTACACACGCAAAAGCAGACAGAAAAAGATAGAATTTATATTTTAATTGTTGTATTCACAAGTCTTTCTCACCAGTGCATTTGAGTTTTCTCTTTAACAATCCAAAATGTAACTAAGGAAAACAAAGGTATCAATTAACATTAAAAAAAAATTAGCGATAATTTAAAATAATATTTGATTTGACTTGAATGTAAAATAATCTAAAACAGCATCTCCATCTTAAAACTAAACCCTAAATCTTCTCTTGTTCATCATATATGTGTGTAAACAAATGTATACTTTTGACAAGATGTTGAAGAATATATGCGTATGCATTTACATAGAGAGGGGGGCCTATACCTTGTTGAGTTGTCTTCTTCCCCAAAGTGATGCCGTTACTGTAGAAGCTCTAATCTGAAACATCCACCACAGATTTCAGCATTAATAAACACATAGAACTGATTTTGAGGGTGTAATCCGAGTTTTAATATCCCCAAAATATAGTTTCTGAATCTATCAAGCAAATCCAGATAAAATGCCCAAGTGTTGTCCACAAAAATTACCAAAAATAGCAATCTCGATCTAAAAAATAGGGGAAATGTAAGTAAAACGGAGATAAATTCCTAGCTTAAACCTGGGAAAAAACCTCAGGTGAATGAAGTTTTCGCCCAAATCAGAAATCGGAGGAGAAAATTTGAGAAATCTAGGACCCGATGAAACAGTGGGATTGGAAACTCGTTGGCGAACCCAGGATCTCTAACAAAAATCCGGAGAGTAAGAGATACATAGAGAGAGAGAGAATCATAGTACCCTTCTTCTTCAACATCTACTCCATCCTGGTGCTGCGTCGTCGTCTTCCTCAACTTTGATGATTTCCTCTCTCTCTCTAAAAATTCTCCATGGGCTCTCACTCTCACTCAAGGAGGGACCAATGGGGGCATTGATTTGGTCCCGCAAATCTCTCGTAGAGAGGCTTCTCTCTCTCTCTTTTCTATTCATTGAGCCGAGAGAGTGCGGTGGAAGGAAGATACCAATTGAAATTCCTATTTTACCCCTGGAACGTTGTCGGGGATCTGAGAAAGCTGCCACGTGCATTAAAAGCAATGGCCGTTCGCCTTTCTTTTTTTTCCATCTTCTTTAAATTTATTGTTTCCGATCTTCTCATTTACTTACCTTTGACACGTGGCACGAGGACCGCTGCTTTGTTATAGCCGTTGAAAGGTCCGGAGCCCAAGGGTTTTGTGGAGACTCTCTCCACGATAAAGAGAGTTCCCTTCTTATTAATGAATGAGTCCTTTTTTATTTTCTTTTCTTTTTTTTTTCCTTTAAAAAACGTCTTATATCGGTATATACGAAATTATAATTTAATATTTTATAATCTGTAAAAAATTAAAAACAAAAAAAAATAAAAACAAAATTAAACCAATCGTGAAAATGTATAATATACAAATTTAAAAACAAATATACGATGAAATAATATATCTTGAAGGAAGAAAATTTTGTGAATCAGATGCAGTAAATAGCTTTGAAACGATTATTGGACTTTTGATTTTTTCATATGTAATTGACATACTCAAATTTTTTATATAGAAGTGAGAAATTTTTGAATTTTTTTTCTATTTTAGGATTAGTAATATATTGTTTAATCTCCTTAATTTAAATGGAAAAACTAAAAAAAAAATTTCTTTTTTTATAAACTTTGACTTTTATAATAAATTTAAATTTTTTATTTTTTATAATCGATTAATAACCTATTAATAAAAAAATTTAAAAATTTGGAAAAAAATAATAAACAATTAATAATCCAACCCAGACCCCTTTTTCGAGGGTGGTAAATCCCTAAAATGAGGGTTTGAAGGTGCATTGCTCTAATGGTAAAACTTCAAATTCATTTTAAAAAAATTTGTATTTTACATTATGGTCTTCAATATTCACAATTATTAATTATGATGATAAAACTTTCATAAATAAATATAAAACACATAAAAAATTACAAGCACTATTAATAATAAACAGTTACACAATAATAGAAAATTACATATAAATAATAGGAAATAAAATACACACCAACTAAATTATAAAATTACATGGTAAATATCAAAATTATTCAATAAAGCTATTACCATAATGTTCCCATATATGATCAATTAATGCCTTTTGAAGTGATAAATGAGATTCTTTATTTTTTATATGTAGATTACAAGCTAAAAATTGTTGAAATCGGACATTTTCATTTATTGCAATGTCAATTGTTGTCGGTAGTGCTAGTCTTGCATCTCTAATTGGTGCATTAATGTCACGTTCATCCTCAATTATCATGTTATGCATTATAATGCACGTTGTCATGATATCATGAAATACCTTCTTCTGCCAATATCGGGATGATCCTGCTATTATTGCGAACTTAGATTGTAGAACTCTAAACGCACGCTCAACGTCTTTTCGACATGCTTCTTGTCTTGCTGTAAACAATTTTTTCTTTGGACATTGGGAATCGTTTATAGTTTGAACAATAGTTGACCATTTTTGGTATATATCATCACCTAAATAATAACTCATGTTATATTCTTTTCTCTGAATAATGTAATTAGCAGGAGGAGCGGTACCTTGAGTCAGTTTTGAAAACAAATTTGATGACTTCAATACATTAATGTCGTTGTTGCCTGACATTCCAAAATAGGCATGCCATATTCATAGATCATAATTAGCAACTGCTTTAAAAATGATTGTGGGCGATCCACTACTACCTACAAATTGTCCTGCCCATGCAGTTGGACAATTTTTCCACTTCCAATGCATACAATCAAGACTACCCAGCATTCTGGGAAATCCACGCTGTTGGCCGATATTGAGCAGCCTGGCAACGTCTTCTGTTGTTGGTGACTGAGATACCACTCCGAAAATACTTCTACAATTGCGCGACAAAATCTTTTCATACATTCAATTGTTGTAGACTCTCTTATTTTGATGTATTCGTCTGTGGCATCAGCAGACATACCATACGCCAAAATCTGAATAGCAACAGTCACTTTTTGCAAGGTTGATAAGCCCAATCTACAAAGCCTATCACGTCGTTGATTGAAGTAGTTGTCATGTTGTTTAACAACATCAACAACTTGAAGAAATAACTTTTGTGACATTCGAAATCGACGATGGAATTCTCTTTCACCATACAAAAGATTATCAGAAAAGTAATCGTTGAACAAATTACGATGAACAGTTTCTCTCTCACGATGTATAACTGCATGACCAGGAATAGAGCTTCGATGACTTACATGATTGTGTTTTTGAGTGAGTTGGTGAATAAGGCGGTTGTTGTTGACAAACAAATTGACTGCAATATGTTCTTCTCTATCCATTGATGCAATGTCATCGATCAACCATTCATCAAACTCATACGAAGAAGAAGATGAATTTTGAAAAGAAGTTTCAATTCCAAAATTAAAATTCATTTTTTTTTACTAATAGATAAGAAGTTGTGATTTTTTTTCCAATGTCCATATGGGTATATTTATAGATATAAATGTTACTATTCTATAAGATAAGGAAATCTTGAGAATTTAATCTACACCGTTCATTAGATTTCATCCATCAGTAGCCATTAGATTGAAATTTTGAGAATTTAATATATCCAACATATTTGATAAAGAAATCTTTGAAACTGATTTGTGGCCATTCATTTGAACTCTTATCCATCCATTATTGTGTATAAATAATTGATTCTACCTATGGAAAATTATCACACTTCAACTATCTCTTTCTTTTCTATACAAAAATATGAGTCAAAATAGAGGCACATCAAAATAGGGGAAATGCTAATGAGATGACTCATTTACGTATGCAAAATCAAACAAAAAAATTGGCTCTAAAAGAAATAGAGGAGGAAAATAAAATATTGCTAACAAATTTAAACTCTATTGATGATAGTAATACACGTGAGTTTCTTCGAGCTGAACAAGCAAGAATCATACAAAAAAGAACTCAAGAACAACAACAACCTCCGATTGCACCAAAATTTTATGGGCAGTTTTTTGGTGATCTTGGAAGTTCGGGATCAAATTTACATGATTATTAGTATTGTAGTACGGTTTATTTTGTGTAATATTTTTTGTTTTTATGTAGCTTTAATTTCTTGTGTTGATTTACTTTGTGTGTTGATGTATTTTTATCATGTTTAATTATAAAAATGTTATGTAGTATTTCTTCTATTTTGGTAATTTTAATTTTATATTTCATGTATTTATTTGATTTTTATATGTGATAATTAAATTTATAAAAATATATTTTTACATTTAAAAGATATCTAATTATATAGACTAAAATGAAAAACAAAAACAAAAAGTAAGTTTTGATAACATATATAATTGTAGGGACTAAAAAGTAAAACAAATAATGTTTTAAGAGTCTGAATAGTGGATCCTCAAATTTAAAGTTTTACTATTCAAAACCTCAGAATTTGAAAGTTTAAAAATGGGTTAGAACACAAAAAAAAACCTCAAATTCGAGGGTATTGTGTCGGAAATGTTCTAATATTCAACTATCCGGACATAAATCAACCATACTGACATCCCATTTTACCGAACAAACGTGAAATAAGTAAAATAGCGAAAATCACGGATCGTTTTTCTACTTTTGTCGGTCCATTTATCATAGTATAAAGCATTTGCAGATATAATAAAATAAACGAAAATAAAGTCAAAAGCCATAAACCATAAGTTCATCAGCTCGTTTTTTTTTGGCTCAAATCATAAACCTAATCCACTGTAATTAATACCCCATGTGCTACATTTGTAAAATGATTACATTAATTATCATCAAACCCAATTTACAGAAATTAAAATTTAAGTCTAAATACTGATACCCAATATAACTTTATATATTTTGACTATGGTGCCCCATTTTATGAGTTAGTAACATTATGACATGAAATTTGTTCATGCACACCAATGTATGGGCTAACACACAAAAGCCCATTATTATAGGGATTTCAAGACCCAAAACTATAGGCATATAATATTGCGTATTTGAAACGTTGAGAGAAGAGGGGAAAGGACGATTGTGTAGGGGTGAGCAGGTGAGGTGGGTATCGTTAAAATTTGGGACACCCATTACATGGACAATTATTCAACGGACAATTATATATATGCTTACAAGGATACACGACAACCGCTTCTATTTGCATTCATTCGCGATGGACAATGTTTAGTGGCGGACCTACTTTAAGGGAAGGGTTGTCATATGAGATTCATTTATTTATATACTAGGATTCAACTCGCTAGTTATATAGCGCAAAATAATTTTTTTTTAAAAATTGTTTTGAAATTTAAGAAAAAAATAAATTTGTCTGAATTTTATAATATGTCTAGCTAATGATTATATATAGAACTGTCAACCCGGACTATCCGTTTTGCATTGAACTAAAATATTATTCGGATTAACCCGCAAAAACATATAATCTTGAAAACATAACTCTAATATGCACCGCTTAATAACTACGATTTTTGTGTCCAAAAACTCTTAAAAATCAATTTTTTTTGTGTCTAACTGTTTATAAAATTAGTAAAATATTTTTTCAAACTTTTGTTTGGATATATATATTCAAATAAAATATAATAATCATAGTGAAAAATATTGCAATATCTCAAATATATTTTCTTTGAATATGTATGGATTGATTATTATTTAATAATATCATAATAATTAAGAAACTAAATAATAAATAATTTCTTTAATGAAAAATAACTATTTTTCATATTCTCATCAATAATTTTAAAAGACAATTACATCATTTCCTATTTCAATTACCTTTTATTATTTGTAATGACATTTCATGTAATAACTTACAAAACAAAATTTATTTTCAAAAATGTCTTTTTAAATAATATTATATAGATTTAAGTAGTTTTGAGCCATGGCATTAAACAATTGATGGCTCTTGTGGTTGTGTACTTTACTTTTGACCCCGTATCCATGGTTCATCTCTATATGTGTCTATTTTTGTGTTTTTTTCTTTTCATGTTGGGCCAACCATACCAATTCAATATATTCATTGTTTGGTTCATTAGATAGTATTTTAACATGGTATTTATATATAATTTTTAATTTTTAATTACTGATTTATATTATATTTTGCATCCGGTAAAAAAAAATTATGGGTCCGTCACTGAGTCAATGTTACCATTGATATGCAAAACTACTACGAACGACTTTACTTGCACTATGCTGTAAATCTCTTACAAATTTGTTTCCATTAATCTGTATTTTCTAGGAATCGAATTCCATATTTCTTTGAATATAAACATTAATAAACATTTGGTTACCTACTAGATCGAGAGAGTTTTCATAAAAGATATCCACTAATTATTTAATTTATTTTGGTTGGTAATAGAAATTTAGCATCAATATCCGATTAGGAAATAAAAGATATATGAACAAAGGGGGTGTATTGAACTAAGCATTTAGAGTGATTTGAATTAAAATGATAAATCATATGTTATTCAAATATGGATTTTAAAAAGTTTTCTAAAATCCAGTGTTATTGGAGATATGATTTGTAAATGTTTCTTAAAATCCATTGTTATTGGAAATGTTTTAAGTATTATGATTTTAACGATTTCAAAGGATTTCAAGAGATTTTAGAAGAGTTTCTTAGTTAAAAATACAAAGACTCAAATCTCATGGTTTTATGTGCGATTGCAGAGAGTTTTAAATCAAATCATAACAACTTCCTTAAATTCACTAAAATTGTCTAAAATCTTATTAAAACTCAAATCATTCCAAATATTTAATTCAATACACCTCCCAAAGTGTATTTAAAAGAAAAAACAAATATCTTAATTAAAAAATTATGAAAACAAAAATTTGTTGTGGCAATTCGAAACTAAAGTCCAAACTAATCCATCTATAGAAATTCGGGTTTTCTTATTTAAGGATGGCTATTTATGGTTGAAATCATAGTGAGATTATTTAAACCCCAACCTAGACTCATATAATAAATCCTAACAATAACTAGGCCACCATGAGATGATCTATGATACGTCAATTTATACCATAAACTAGTAGGGACAACATTACCACAACAATTAAGCTATATGCCGTGGACAATCAAGATATAAAAGTCTATTAAACTCTTCGAACAAAAAAAAAAAAGTCTATTAAACTCTATAAATATCTTGATCATTGATTGGACCGACGAAAAAAAAAATCCAAAAGATTGGGTTTTAGATTTTAGTCAAAATCGAATATTTGGGACAAATAGAGAAACTGAAAAAAACAAACCTACTTGGAAACGACAATTACTTCTTGACCACTAATGCTTTTGACCCTACCTTTCTCCTATGCTTTCAATTTCTCGTGTGGCCCTTATTTCTTTCCCTCCTGTTAGTATTTTTTCATTATCATATTACCTAAAACTAGCCTATCGTACAACACTCTATTTCTGTCCAACCAATTATAAAATAACTTTGGGAATTGATTACAAATTACCGACATTTCCATGGACGAGAAGAGATGAACTCCAACATTCTACAAACTTAACAAAACGAAAGAAACATCACTTACAAGTCTTTTGTCTACTCAAGTCTCTCCTTTACCATTGGGTCCATAGACTCTGACCCTAACTTAGATTCTACTCTCATTTTCTTTTTGCCCTTTAGATTGACTTTTCAATTATGGAACAAATTATTTTGAAACAAATTTTTAGTGTAACATTATAGTTAATTAGTTTTTTTTTTTGAGAATAGTTAATTAGTATTTCTAACATGATGGATTTGTGCAATAGAGTCTATATCACTTATATAAAATTATAACAATAATGATGTCGTACTACAACTAAACGAATTAAAATCGACCTAAAATAGGTATAATTTTTTTTAAAATGTGAAAATGTACTTCAATATTTTTTTTTTAAAAACATACCCTCACTTGCAAAACTAGAAATATTAGATTTCGTTTTTTTTTTTTTTTTTTTGACTATTTGATTTCGACTCTATTTCAATCAGTTCGTTAAGAAAAAAATGTGTCCCATTGGTATTTTTTTTTTGGCCAACACACGACAAGTTAACGGGGGATAGAGCGAGTATACAAAAATAGTTACTCTCAGCGTCTGGAAATTTATCAGTCTATCATATCTCTCTGCTTCTCTGCTTCTTCCCTCTCTCCTCAATTTTGTTTCTGTTTTTGTTTTTGTTTTTGTTTTTTTACCTCCATTGAAAGTGGGGTTAATCGTTCATAGATAACGAGAATCGTGAGTTTATATAAAAATAAAATAAAACATGCGAATTTTGTGCGATGCCTGTGAGAACGCCGCCGCAATCGTCTTCTGCGCCGCCGACGAAGCTGCCCTCTGTTGCTCATGCGACGAAAAAGTAACTTACTTTATCTGAAACACTCTTATCTCAACCAATGCATAAAGTTACAAACTTTTGAGGCAATTACTATCCGCAGTGCTAAAATTTATAGATTGCAAAGGGTTTTTGTTGGGTTATTGTAACTTGAAGATGGCCAAAATCTGTATCAAGTTTAGGAATTAAGCGGTTTCTGATTTAACATGTGGATGTTCTCTAGTTGCGTTTTCATTTTTTAACGACCATATATATTCAACAACACTAGATTCGAGTGATTTTGTATTGTAATGTATGTCTTTAGTGTTTGCACTTTGCATATTGTATTCTCTGGTGACAACACTTTACAGTCACTCTATTGCAGCTGTAAGAGATCTGAAATGTGTTTAGTTGAGGAGAGTGTCATAAGAATAGATATCAATTACTTGTAAGAGAGAAACATATTGTCTGTTGGCTTCAGGTTCATATGTGCAACAAGCTGGCTAGTCGACATGTACGTGTAGGCTTGGCTGATCCAAGCAATGCCCCAAGCTGTGACATATGCGAAAATGCACCCGGTATGATCCTCTCTCTTTCTTTGGGGTATAAAGAAAAGTAGATTTCGGTGTTTCTGAGTCGCTTGCTTGTTTCCATCCGTGAGCAGCCTTCTTTTACTGTGAGATAGACGGTACTTCCCTTTGTCTACAATGTGACATGGTTGTACATGTTGGCGGCAAGAGAACGCACAGGCGGTTTCTATTGCTGAGACAGAGAATTGAGGTTTGAATTTTGAAATCAGTTCTAAGGATCTTTGAGCATTCTTGATTTGTGATCTTGAGTATATTCCTTACAATGTGTGATCTGTTGTTGTTTTCTCGTAGTTTCCAGGCGATAAGCCTAATCACGCCGATGAACTGGGACTACGGTGTAAGGAGGCAAACCGTCAAAAGGTTTCATCCGGTAGCGGTCAAGAATCAAATGGGAATGGTGATCATAATATGATCGATCTTAACTCCAACCCTCAAAGAATACACGAGCCTGGATCAAACCACCAAGTACGTGTATATAGAGGAACATAATCATGGCTCGATTAATTTTCGGTGTTTCAAAAACTTTTTGTTTTTGTTTTGTTTTTCTTAAGGAGCAGGGTATTGATGTAAATAGCGCAAACAATCACGATCCTGCTGGTGTTGTACCCGTTGGACAGTTTAAAAGAGAGTCTAAAAAGTGATCACAGATACACAAGATCAAGTAAGAACCTTGTAAGCAAGCAAGAACAAGGAAATTTCTTGTGCATTCTCTTTTAGTTTTGAAGAAATCAGCTTAAAGGGCTCAGAGTAAACGTTAAGATAAGACCTGAAACAAAATAAGTCTTTCTGGATCACTTCTCGTTTTTCTTTCTTTTGTGAATTGTTCAATTAGATATAAAAACCTTCTAAGAGATTGTGTATAAACGATTCTTCATAGTTATATCTTAGTAGAACTATGAAAATCTCTCTCAAGAAAACTTTCACATTCAGACAAAGCTGTAGAATCTTGATAATTGCTTCAGTAGGTGGTGTCGCCATTAACTTGGTCTTTTTATTCACTTTCTTCTTGTATTAGATGTTGTGTTTTTGGATAACCAGCAATGATATAAACAGACGTAACTCAATTATACGCAGAAGGCAAATAGTACAAAACGACCATGGAGAAACAAAACTAGTCACATAAACACAAATTGACTTTTATACTCCTTATAAGAAGAAGAGTATAACAACTCAAAACACCAGAATCAAGCTCAAGTTTTGAGTCTTTGATCTCGGGAACCATTAATACAAGTAGCTTAATAGGTGTAGCCTTTTACAAACATACCCTCCTTAGCATCCTCGGACTCACCTTCTCCTGTGTATTTCCCGAGCTGAGCCAGCGAATTGGCTTTGGCTCGGGTCAAGAGAGTGTCCTGAGCTGCCTTCACGTTTTCTTCTCTGCCTCCCCATGTCTTCAAGCAGGTGTTCTGCAAGGCACGTGCGTAGGAGAAGGACACATGCCATGGGTTTGTTCCCTGGTTCATTGCATTCAGGTTCAAAGTCGCCTCCAACTCGGACTGTCCACCAGACAGGAACTGCATACATAGATAGATCAAATAACATCAAATCACTGGTTCAAATCTTAAAGATAGTTTCTTCAGCTGCAAAAAAAATATTTAACTGTAAAAATAAAATAAAAACTTGCCATGATTCCGGGAACAGCAGGAGGGATTCTGTTGCGAAGGAGCTTGAGAGTGTAGGAAGCAACTTGTTCGGGAGTAGCTCTGTCTTTGGCCTCAGCACCAGGAGTAACCATGCTCGGCTTCAGGAGGATACCTGTCACCAAATTAAATCCGCAAAGTTGTAAGTTTCTAGTGCCTGTTTTTTTTTTTCCATACCTGTCACCAAAATCTTGGATTGTTTGTTAGCGGTTGCGTTTTCTGAAAAGAAACCAAATTCATTTTTAATGTTACCTTCGAACATGACGTTGTTCTGAGCGAGGTAGAAGAAGACCTCAGCCCAGACCTTCTCTGCAACCTCGTATGTCCTGTCAATGCCGTGTTCTCCGTCCAGTAGAATCTCCGGCTCCACAATCGGTACCAGACCGCTGTCCTGCAGAACGCAAACACGCATAAGTATATGCATCAACATAGATGGGAACAGCGGTTTTAGAAATGTATTGTACCTGAGAAATAGCGGCGTAGCGGGCAAGTCCCCAAGCTGCTTCTTTAACAGCCAAAGCAGAGGGTCCATTTGGAATGCTCACAACCGTACGCCTAATAATACAGTCAAAACACCATTTGACATTCAAGACTATATACAAAATAGCTCAACTCAATTCGAAGTCAGAATATTTTGAATCTGCAGTCAGAATATTATTAACGTACCATTTGGCGAAACGAGCACCTTGTTGGTAGTAAGCAGCGGTACGAGAGGCTAAACCGTCAAGTCCTTGGCACCATGACTCGTCATTAGACCCAGCAAGTGGCACCAAACCCTGTTTATATACAAACCCATTACTCATTACACTCAATAGGTTCAACTCAAACTTGTAGTTAACAACCTTACATATTCCTAAGTTGGACAGATTAAACCGAACCGTAACAAATCCAATCTAAATCGAAAGTAAACCAAAATAGGTTTATAAATAGTATATACCTTGTCGACTTTGATGCCAGGGACAATGTTCTGGTCGACGAGAACATCGACCATTTTCTTGCCGTCGACGGTGGACTGGTAAAGAGTTTCCTCGAACAGGATTGCTCCGGAGATGTACTGTCCCAGTCCTGGAGCCGACACAAGCAGAGTCCGGTAAGCCTGACGGTTAGCCTCCGTGTTCTCTAACCCAATTGACGCCAAACGTTTCCCGCAAGTCGCGTTTGACTCGTCCATCGCCAAAATTCCGCGTCCCGGAGACGCGATTGTTTTCTGCCAAATCAATATAATAAAATTTGAATGAATGAAAGAAAGAAATGTTTTGATTTGAGAGAATATATATATACATATGTATTCTGATTTAATTACAGCTGTCTTGACGAGCTCGTCGGCGTAAACAGAGGCGGCACGGACGGTGAGAGCGGAAGGTGCCACGTGGCTCCGAATAGCCGCGACGGAGGAAGGTTGACGGAGGAGGAGGCTCTGTCCCTTAACCCAATCAGATTTCACAGGCGAGGCTTTGAGCAGAGTCGCAGAGCTTGACGCCATTGTTGCTATCTTCTTCTTCGAGCTTAAATAAAACGCTTATAACGCTCTCGCGACCACTGCAGCAACCGTGCGTTTCAGTGGTTAATAATATATAGAGGACACAAAGAACACAATTAAGATTGGGAAATTGAGGTTCTCGTGAACCGGCTGACGAGGATTTGCCACGTGGACGATAATATTTTTGAATGCAAATTGCCCAACACACAATAAAAACGTCCCAGAGTTAAATAATTGTAAACCAAATAACCGGAAAAAACCCATACTAAACTAAACTAATTTTCGTAATCAAAACGTGGAAAAACTGAGTATATTTAGTTGTTTACTAGATTCTAACTCCCGCACGTAGATTTTTTTTTGTTTATCAAATTTTGTAATATAATTTGTTTTTTTTATTAAGATATAATTTTTTTTTTAGATATAATTTTTCTAATAAGTGACAAAGATTTATTTTTGAATTTGGATATAATTTGTTTTTGTATATTTTTTTCTAGTATTAAATATGAATGTGATTATAAAAACATAATTCTAATCCGTCCGTTCATATTAATCCGAAAAGGACCGCGATTATAAAAACATTATTCTAATCCGTCTGTTCATATTATCGCATAATAGAAATATTTACTAATTTCAAATATTTAAAATTTTAAGCTGATTGGTTATGATAAAAATATACAATATCATATCATTTATCATCTCCGTCATTATGTTTCTAAATTAATATCCAATTTATTATTTTGTAAAGATATAATAACAACTGGTTTTGTGATTTTTGATAATTAATATAACTTATATTTAAGGAAATACAAACTAATCTAATTTAAAATTTAAAATTTGAATTTTTAGAATTATTTTTAAATATAAATGAAAATATAATTTTTATTTATATTGTACTAAATTGACTGCAACTGAAATAGTAGTGTTATCCACAAAAACAAATAGCCTAATACGATGGAATCTTTGTTTGGACGCAAAAAAGTATATCCGTTTTAATAATATAGATGATTGAAATCTCAGTGAAAACACTTAGACTTTCTTATATGTTAACATGCAATGTTCCTTTACATAATAAGATATGTTTCTTAGCTTAACTGAGATTACGGTCCACATGTTCACTAGAAATCGGCAAACTCCATAAAAATCAAGGAACCCATAAACAATAAAATTTACGATGCGAGATGAGTTTATGAGGTGGTGATGAGTTCTCAGTGGTCTTTAAGGCTGAGGTTTATGTTTGGAGATTTTCATCAGATATTGTGAAGCCTACATCAACGGTCCATAGACTGCCATGTTAACTCCAACTTGGGCCCGCTAGTGGGTTTTGGTAAACTAATGTTTCATGCTAGAAGATACATATTTTATTCTATTTATACAGAAATAAGCCCATAAGTTTATTCGGTAATTATGTTCTTTTGGTAATTAACGGCCCATTTATACGCATAAACGTTATTAACGCATCATTACAGCTTTATTAGGTGAGAATCGTTTGACACAAGGAAGAGCGTGTGCAAATTTGATGACATGGTTTGATTTCGAAGATGATAGACAAACGATTTTGTTTAAACCGTCAATGTTAGTGAACTTGTGGAAAGAGGAAAAACGAGAGAAACTGGAAAAGTATGAAACATGGTGTATTAAACAAGGACATTCTTAGCACCGAAATATATATTAATTCGGAAAAGTATGAAACTGGAAAGATGATGTTGTATTGCATTTCAACAAGGTTTGTATATATGTCCTTTTGTTTTGTGACTTGAGGGTCAAAATCAATTCTGGTTTCTTTAGGTTTTATAACTATTCGAGTCTGTGTTTCTTGTTAATTATATACATGGTTCTATTTACTCTATATTTGTTGGAGAATTTAACGCCAATCTCTGTTTGAGCTTTGTGCAAAGGCTTTTATCCAAGATCCCAAAGTGATATTCTCTATATGTGACTTTAATATTGTAACTCAAGTAAAAAAAAGTCCTCGCAAATCGAGCTCTCGTGGCAATGGGAAGTTGATGCTACTCGCTAATATCGGTAGATTCTTTTCGGTTTAAATTCTATGACAAATATTGTTGTGCAGGTAATTGATGCATCCAGTTCTCTTTTCTGTTTCATTCTGTCTTGTTGAACTAGTTGCATCATCATGAATGATAGTGATGCTACTAGCTCCAAATTGTTAGTTACCATAAACAAAAAAGCTTATAGTTAAAGATTCACTAGCAATGATCCTAGTTAATTTTTTTGATGTAATCTATCTTTTTCACTTGCTATTAGAATATATACTAGTAACATAGACCCTAAGCCAACATATTCTGTCTGGAAGATATACTTGTTAAACTCAATTCCAGCAACTCAACATCAACCAGTTACATCAGGTCAAAGGAAGTTGAGAGAGGTGGTGGCTTTGGTAAATCCTGTAGGGTCAAGGATTGAAGTTATAGTTTTTTTTCTTTCAAAAAAGGTTGTTTCAGTTTTAATGTGCAAATGGCCGTGTTAGTAAAAGAAAATCTATCTAAGTTATTGTCTCAGAAAAAACATTTTCAATTTATAGTTGATAGATAGAATGGAGAAGAAATTGATTTGTAATGCTGAGGCTTTTGTAAACAAGTTACAAAATTTGTATAAATGGGATATTTTGGGAGTGTTTTAAATTAACTAATTACTAGATATTTATCTAGTGAAATTATGTGATATAGTGAAATACCTACAAAAGAGAGGAGAGAGAGAGATTTTCAGTTAATCCCGACCGTCCATTTAACAAATGTTAAAAAAAATGAAAAGTAAAAGCGGGTGCAAAAATATCTAGAAAGAAAGAGAGAAGAAGAAAAGAAAGACTCGAGGGCGAAAAAGTTACAGTCGCAGCTTTTCTCAATGGCGAAGAAGAGAAGGAGAGAGGAAGATTATTCGGCTGATCAAGACGACGGGTAAACAAACAATGCTTCCCTCATTGTCTGATTTTGGTTATATTGGTTGTGATTGGGGGTTTAGAGTTCATATCTCCAAGTGGGTTTCACGTATCAGTGTCACGAAGAAGAGAAAAAGACATGAAGAGGAATACGACCAGCAAAAGCGACGGATAGAGGCAAGTTTTTCTTAATGACAATTATAGATTTTCAACAGAGAAAAATGTATACATGCATAAACAGTTGGGTCCCCAAACGTGAAATAGAAAGCATGAAATTGGTTTACTAACTTTGGTTGTTGCTTGAAGAAAAAGGTGTAAGTTGCTGTTTGAAATGCTTCTAGATTCAGTCATAGAGTCATCTTGTTTTATCTACGTATGTTTTTACGTTTCCAAAAATACTCATGGTTTCGGGGGCCAGAGGAAGAGAGGAAGAGGAAATCGCATGCATGTGGACCTGCGACGAACACAGTAGTGAATTCTGATAAGGTAACAACCTTTTGGTAAAGTAACATTTACCTCTCATTCTCGTGAGTCTATACTCATTCTGATATATGAATAACTTTGTTTCCATATATGAATAACTTTGTTACCATCTTCTTCTTCCTTAAGATCCAAATCTGGTGGGATATGGAAAATGTGGAAGTTCCACATGATTTTCCTGCATATAAAGTTTATGAGACTATTCTCCACAAGTTGAGAACCGAAAGGTTCCCTGCGCCAACTGAAATTATTGTTGTAGTTGGTTATGCGAATTCTCATGTTCCAGAGAATTTGGACAAGAAAATCGAAGTGATTAGAGCCAAGAATTTCAACAGTAAGTAGCAAATCTCTTGTCTCTGTTAAAATAGCAAATATCTTGTCTCTGTTAAAGTAGCAAATCTCTTGTCTCCGTTTTTGTTTTAGGACCAAAACACTCGGCCAAGGACCAAACTGCCGATCTTGAAATCCAGGGTTTAATTAAAGACTGGATTTCCAAGAATAAAGTCCCTCATAATGTTTTGCTAATCGCCTCGGATAATGGTTTTGAGAGTTGTATGAACGATTTGTCAAGGGCATGGCATAATACTATGCTTGTTTACCCAGGCCCGTCTTAATAATATTGACGACCTTAGGCAAAATATGAAATATGAACCTTTTCTTTATATCATAAAAATATAACAAAATTTTAAACATTAATGATTATGCGCGGATTGTATTCGTATACGTTTTTAGTATCACTATTCATTCGTGCAAGATTTGAGCATGACGTTTTGGACATATTTTTATTCCAAGATCAATTTCAAGCATGTGATTTACATTTCTACATTTTATTACCCAAGTTAGTAGCAAATTGTCTCTGTTACTGATGGTTGAAGTTTTTGTTTAAGGACCGGATGGTTCTGCCAATGATCAAGTTGCAGATACTAAAATCAAGGATTTAATAAAAAAAATGGCTTGCAACGCCTAAGTCCCTCTGAATGTGATGATTATGACGTCTGACGAGGACTTTGCTGATTCTCTGGAGGCTTTGTCATATGCTGGACACACGACTATGGTGGTTTACGTCGAAAACAAATTACGAGCTGTAGATGTAGCTGAGCTGTTTAAAGCTGCGGACCACATGTGGGGTTGGAGGAGTTCTGTTTTGTCACTTTCACCTGGCCCTAGTGCTAAGCGCCAGAGGTTGAAGGAGTATAATGCTAAGAGAGAGGCAGAGAGGAAGAAGAAGAAGGAGAAGAGGAAGAAGGATAAGAAGAAGGCTGAGCGGAAGTCAGGTGATGACGAACACTAACTGGGTAGCAAAATAGGGCCACAATATTTGTCAAAGATGTTAAAAGGAGAGACTAGTTTGTACTCCCTGCTTTGAGATCACAATGAGCCTCAAATAGTCAACTAACACATAAAAGTTGAATAGCTCCTTTTATTTTGATGCTTTTGAGAATATGGTAAAACAAACTTTGTTTTGTGCAACTGATGCAGAATGATTCAAGTTGAAATTCGGTTCCTAAGCTCAGTTCTGAGAATTTGTTGGAAATTTTAGCTAGGTTGTTGAAATCTCTTCTTCTCTCTGTTTCATTAGTCTCCTTAGTCACATAAATTCACTAGATAAATATCTAGTAATTAGTAATTTAAAACACTTCCAAATTCTCCCATTTATACAAATTTTGTGACTGTTTACAAAAGCCTCAGCATTACAAATCAATTTCTTCTCTATTCTATCTATCAACTATAAATTGAATGTTTTTTCTGAGACAATAACTTAGATAGATTTTCTTTTACTAACATGACCCTTTGCGCATTAAAACTGAAACAACCTTTTTTGAAAGAAAAAAAAACTATAACTTCAATCCTTGATCCTACAGGATTTACCAAAGCCACCACCTCTCTCAACTTCCTTTGACCTGATGTAAAGGTCTTCTTTCCTTGAGGGCCAATAAAAAATAAATATCGAACAATTGGTTTGATCTCAATTAGATTAACCGGTTAATTGTACCAATGGTTAGACCGAATGCTTACAAAAATGATTACGACTCACAGCGAGTAAACTTGGAAAATGGGAGTTGGTGCGTTGTTTTCTATCAGTAGTTAATCGCCCAGAAGCATTCAAGCCGCAATTTTTGAATATTGTTTCTTGATTTTTGATATACAGGAGTAGGAAGAAGAAAGAAAGAATGCAAATTCAATGCAAAACCCTAACTTTTGCCGTTTCTTCCATTTCTTGTAACTCGAAGCTACCATTCCGATCTTCAATCACTTTACGGGCATGGAAGCCTTCATTGCCGACTTTCAGGAGCTCTGTTTCCGGAGCAAAGTCTCTGGATTTGAGCAGGTTTATAAGAAACTGCTCAAGTCCGAATCAGGAGCTTGTTGTTGATGGAGGAAGCGGAAATGGGTCGATTTCTCCGTCGACGGAGGATGTGATTGAGCTTGGAGGAGGATATACAAACAACGGTTCGATTTCTCCGGTTGAAGTGGAAATAGAAGAAGTGAAGAAAGATGACTTGGCGAATCAGAGTATTTGGGGGCAGATGAAAGAGATCGTGATGTTTACGGGACCTGCGGCTGGTCTGTGGCTATGTGCGCCGTTGATGAGTCTCATTGACACGGCGGTGATTGGTCAAGGAAGCTCACTCGAACTCGCTGCTTTAGGTATCTCTATACACACCATAGAATATGATTTTTGCTTCACTGGATTGTTGCTTCTTCTTGGGCCTTTGATTCTTTGACTGGAACCGGAAAAAAAAATTGGTGAATTTTACAAAATGTGTCTCTCTGTTCTTTGCTGAAAAATTATAGCCAAGAATGAAGAGTTTTCTCTCTTTTTATCTTTTGTATTACCTTGAAATCCTAAGTGGACCCGTACGTGTGTATCTCTGGTGATGTGCTGGAAAAGCACTCACCTTTCTTTGATGACGGATATAATGGTGCTTGATTTTTGTGTGTTGACCTTATCAAAAGTTGCTGCTTTAGCTTGCTCTTGATTTTTCTTTGGTTAGTGTGAAAATACTGAGAGAAAAATAGGGTCTTTAGGTCCCACAAAGCAGGATAGCTCTCTTGTTCATATGTCAAGTTTGCAACAAAAATGAATGTAAGTTTCAGGTTTCAGACATGTCTTTGATTACTCAAGACTTCTGAACGTTTGGTTTTGATTTCATATTGATTTCATATCATATCTTGAATTTGTTACTCGAACCGAGAACATGCGATTGCCTTCTTCCCTTTGCTATGTTCTACGCTGGGTTACTGATTCAAGCAACAGTAATCCAAAGTTCATTATGGATGAAACAGGTCCTGCAACCGTCGTCTGTGATTATTTGTGTTATACCTTCATGTTCCTCTCAGTTGCGACTTCAAATCTTGTTGCCACCTCTCTTGCTCGGCGGGTCAGTTTATTAGAATATTCAGGAGATTTTTATTCTTGAACTCTGAATTTGGCCTATGATACCTTTTGGTCATTACTCGAGCAATTTCAAGAATTTTCCTTATGTATGTCAAGTGCACATTATTAGCAACTTCCTTATAGAATAGTGCTTATGCAGGATAAAGATGAAGTACAACATCAGATATCGGTCTTGCTTTTCATTGGGTTGGCTTGTGGAGTCATGATGATGGTGTTTACAAGACTGTTTGGTTCCTGGGCACTAACTGGTAACAAGGGATTATTTGTAGCTGACCAGTAACAAGTTTGTAACTAGTAGTAAATCAACAGACTGTTGACTCTTTAGTCTTTTTTCAGCTTTTACAGGGGCAAAGAATGCTGAGATTGTCCCGGCGGCAAATACATATGTTCAGGTTCATACTCTGCCTTGACCCTTTTGTGTTGTAAATTTTCAAATTATAATGTTTTGTGGCTTTTGGTGAATATGTTGGCTCTATGCGTATAGACAAATAGTATGTTTGTTCCATGTGAATTGTCTAAAGATGTACTACTTATACTAACTTCGACCCATGCTATAGCCTTGAGAATTGTTAATTCTTGACAAAAACTTGAATTTTTTTTTTCATTCATCCTTTGATTTGACGATTTTTTTTTTTTTTTTCTATTCTCAGATACGTGGTTTAGCATGGCCAGCTGTTCTCATTGGATGGGTTGCTCAAAGTGCAAGGTCCCTTTATACCTCAATTTCCTCTGCACGTTGCATTTTTGTACTTCCAAAGTTTCAGCATTGTCGCACAATTTAGACTGTGGGTTCTTAACCTTCTCCCTTTTTTATCGTCTCAGTCTTGGTATGAAAGACTCTTGGGGACCATTGAAGGCATTGGCAGTTGCTAGCGCAATAAACGGCATTGGTGATGTGGTCTTATGCACCTTTCTAGGATACGGTATAGCAGGTGCAGCTTGGGCAACTATGGTGTCACAAGTAAGCTGAAATCTATAAGATTACAATTAAAGTTTTCAAAACCATATCAGCTAGTTAACAATATGGTTTTAATTAGAGATGTTTTAGGTTGTTGCAGCTTATATGATGATGGACGCATTGAACAAGAAAGGATACAGCGCATTCTCACTCTGTGTTCCTTCTCCAAGTGAACTCTTGACGATCTTTGGGCTCGCTGCCCCAGTCTTTATAACTTTGATGTCAAAGGTTACTACTTCAGACACTCAGTTGCAACAGGATCGTCTCTTTCATATCTGATATTTGTGTTTTCTCCCCGTAGGTTTTGTTTTATACGCTCCTTGTGTACTTTGCTACATCAATGGGTACAAGTGTCATAGCTGCTCATCAGGTTTTCTCCCCTTGTATATTTCACCACTAAGCATGTCTCCTGATATGAGTTTGTTCTATAACTTCTTTGGCTCTTTTGGTCTCTAGGTTATGCTTCAGACATATACCATGAGTACGGTTTGGGGGGAGCCTCTCTCTCAAACTGCACAGTCCTTTATGCCTGAGTTGTTATTCGGAATTAATCGCAATTTGCCTAAAGTAAGACCGTTGTTGGTGAAAAAATGAAAATTGCCTCGGTTGAAACTTGGTACATCAGTTTTTACTGTTGCCTAAAGCAACTCTGTATTTACTGTTGTCTGTAGGCCAGAATGCTTCTGAAGTCACTTGTTATCATCGGCGCTACACTAGGAATAGTAGTTGGAACCATTGGCACAACAATTCCATGGCTGTTCCCTGGCATCTTCACACACGACAAGGTTGTCACATTCGAGGTATTAATTTTTTTCCTTTTTCTTTACAATATGTGTCATCTGTTCACGGCAACACGTTTTAAAGAATGTTGAGTTTCTAAACAGTTTTTTTTCATTACAAATTGTGACAGATGCACAAGGTCATAATACCATATTTTCTTGCTTTATCCATCACTCCGAGTACTCACAGTCTTGAAGGCACCTTACTGGTAAATTTGGATTTTTTCTAGTTCAGATTTTCCTTCTAAAGATCTGATTACCTGCAAACCTGATCCATATGAACTATAACTGTTGTTGTAAAATGAAGGCTGGAAGAGATCTTAGATATATCAGCTTGTCAATGACTGGATGCTTCGCCGTTGCTGGGCTTGTACTTATGGTAATCACTCTTAGCCTCGATCTCCATCACTCTCCTGAATTCCAAAATAGATATCTGTAACTCTCTCCTCTTTGCATTGTTTACAATTGACTAAAAGCTTCTGAGCAATGGAGGATTTGGCTTGAGAGGCTGTTGGTATGCTCTCGTGGGATTCCAATGGGTAAAAAAATGCTACACCTTTACTAATCCATATAACTCAAACCACACATCTTTTGCTCTTCTTGAATCTAACATGACTTATTTCAGGCTCGGTTTTCTCTAGCCCTTGTACGTCTTCTATCGCGGGATGGTGTACTTTACTCAGAAGATACGAGCCGATATGCAGAGAAAGTGAAAGCTGCTTAGTTCAGAAAGTCACGATATACTCTCACAAGAAAAGTATAAGGAATAGAGAACATTCATTCAGGTGCAGATTAATGAACTCTGTTTGAGATTGTATTCTTGAAGAACATAAAAAATGTATTCGACTGAAAATTGATAAATTCTTGCCATAAATGGCCCTGCTTCGAGTCGATTCAAATCCTGATTCCCTGTATATAAAAAAGTGATACAATCAATCTGTTAGTTACTACTCAACTACCTCCTTTTTTGCTTTCAATTTGGTGGGACTAGAACGATAAAGTATCACAGTCCACGCAATTTTCCCGACTGCTACGGAACCAGTAGCTTCCTCCAAATACAGGATCATGTCCTCTAGCTTCCCGGGGCATGTCGTGTGTATTTTCACCTATTCATGGTTTCAATCAGGCTTTAAGTCAAGTAACCACATAGAGTTTCACGCTCAGACTTGACTGTTTCACAGATCCAATCCGTTTCATTGATCTCAGAGAAAACTCTTCCAACGGAAACCACAATTTCACTAAATCTTGGAGAGAATGTTTCATACATAGTAAGTTACATTAAAGTTGATACCTTTAGGAAGGAGAAGAGGACTGAATCCGTGACGCCTGACTTGCCTACGAGTTGACATTTCAGTTTGTCGCCTAGACTGTGCGCGTAAGAAGCAAGCTTTTTTTCTCCTTCACTGACAACTTCAATGCCGAGCTCTCAGTCATCATCTCTTCAGCTTCTTTCAATTGGAAATACTTCTCCTTCACTGTAATTGTCTTCATCGTTTTTCTCGCCAAGGGGCACGTTGTCTTCTACGAGTTCTGACTTGCCAACAGAAGAGAAGAATTTAGGTACGAGGAGAGAAGAGAGTGAGATAAAAGGACCTTGTAGAGGTAAAGAAATGGAGATCGAAGGGAAGAAGGAACGGAAGCGACACTCGTCATGGTGATTTGATTTAGTGGCTAATACAGACACGGAAAAGGATCCGAGGAACAGACAAACTGGAGATTTTGGTTTGGGATGTCGGAGGAGACGGTGGATCAAGTATGTCAGAGTTGATGATTTTACAGTCGCAATTGAAGCCATGTCCGGCTCCTCTTATGGGGTTTATGTTACCGTTTTCGATAAGTAATATGTTTTGCTAAAAATAACAAAAAGGGTGTTTGGTCTAGTGGTATGATTCTCGCTTCGGGTGCGAGAGGTCCCGAGTTCGATTCTCGGAACACCCCCATTGTTTTCATTTTAGTTTTCACAAACCCCGTTAATTCGTTTTGTACTGTTTAAAACGGCACATTTCTGTCACACGAGCAAAACTGCAGGAAAAGTAATTTAATTCGTTTTGTACATACACAAACAATACAGTTGCGCAAGAAAGTGTGTTCTGTTTCACAAGGTCCTCACAAAGAGCAGAAACATCCTCTGGTCTTGAAAAGTGTGTTCTGTTTCACAAACCACTGTTCTGTTTAGCGCCCTTCAACGCAAGAAGAGAAGCTCCATAGGAAGCTTCCGTGTGGACGGCTTTGCTCACAGGCAAACTCAGCACTCTCTGCCTTATCTTTATCCACTTGTCGTTCTTGGCACCACCTCCTGCTGTCAACACTTCCTCAGCCTCCGTTGCTCCCATCTCTTTCAACAACCTGTAGCCTTTCCCCTGCAATGTATACACCCAAGTTACTTGGTTGCTAACTGAGCTTTGACCTCTCCACGAGCTCCATCGGGAGCTAAAAGCTATACCAAGATTGAATCTAACTGAAACTTGTGGTGCTGGAGGCGCAAGGCTTTAGAAATATGAAGTGGATCCAAAGTAAGAGACTTATTCAGATTCTCGGTACCAATGTGGAGTTCAAGATAAAACTTGCTGTGTTTCGTAACCATCATTTTGTTCCGAGTAATACTCTCGAAGAACACTATTACCGTTAGTCATGTGAGACTTGGTGGCAACCACCTAGAGATGATTAGTACCTCAATACGTGCGATTGATTCCAAGATACCATGCAAGTATTCCACATCGCTTACTGGGCGTGGAAGTAATCTGCAACATTATGTTTTTTTTTTTCAAGAGAATCTACACAGATAAAGGAAAGGTATTTTACTTGCTTCGAGGGTAGTTAGATTTAAAATTATATGTACAGAGAGACCTGTGAGAAAATGAGAAAGGCAGACAAACCTGGGAGCCAAGTTAGGATCAGCCACGGGAAATCTTTCACCGCTTCTCTGCAGAGGGTAGTAATCTAGTGAAGATGTGACCATAGGATCGATTTCTCGGCTCAGTCTCTCTAACTGCTCATCACTAAAGAGCTGTCTGAGAATGGCTCCACCAGTGTTGGAAGCTCCTCCGACCAACCATTTGTCATCCAGACGGTGGCTGTAGACCCCATACCTCGCATCATCGACCCTTTTGGTGCTCAGAAGTTTGATGGCTAAGGTCGAACCCAATGAAGTTACCTTTGGAAAAGAATTAAAAAAAAAAAAAGAGTAATTGTTTTATGTCGCAGGTCACTTAATGAATCAGCAGGAGACATTTGGACTGACTTGCTATGATACAAAGTTACAAACATCAAACTGTGGCACGCAGTTCTCACATAGAAGGGTTACGAGTATAGCTGAGAGATAAATAACATTCACAAAGTATTGCAGAGTTCTCACTGCTTTCCCAGGTTCAGTCGCACGTGCTGCAAGAAACGCAGCTATGCTATCAGTAGTACCAGTGCAAACAATGCAATCATCTGGAAATCCTGGCCAAGCCAAAAGGAAAGTTGAAACTTCATGGCTTGTCATTGATTTTGTTGTTAAGACTCAAGAAATTTTTTACCAAATTGCCTTCTAATGATTTCTTTCAGATTGCCTATTGACGTTCCAGGAGCTTGCACCATAGGTAATAAATGAGAATAAGGTTGACTTAGCAACCAAGACGGATATGATTCACTTTCAGGATCATAGCCTACCTGACCCAAAATAGAAAAGCACTTATGAGCAACATTTTATTGTTAGAATTTGATATTTTGTGTGAGCTAATCCACACATTCTGCATGATGCAGAGAACACATCATCGTGTTACCTTCAGGGCATTATTGTAATCTGACACTCCGAGTCTGCCATGAAGTAACCACAACAACCAATCTGCCTGATGCAGCAATACGGCTGATTCTCTGTTCGGAACCTCAAGATTCCACCATGAGACGAGTTTGCACAGGGTAGAGGTACCAGAGCAGACCGTGTGGTTTGCTGGCGCTATAGACTTAACCTCTGGCAGCGCATCAGGACAGCTCTGGTTGTAGAGAAAAGGCTGACACAGAACTTCTCCATTCTCACTGGTATACATAATTGAATAAGCAAAGGGGATTTAAACAACATTCCAATGACTTCATATTGCTATGATGATGTCATGCATAAGGATACCAAAAACGTTGGTACCAGATTGGAAATCAAATCCTGTAATGTGGATGGAAAAAGAAAAAACAACAGAAACAGAAAAGAGAGACTACAACAACAATGAATCACATGCCTGTTTAAGATGAGAGTTGTTGCAGAAGTTCCATCAAGCGAAATGGATGAGACGAGGGAGCGAACAGTAATGGGAATGTCCTCTAGCAATGAAAAAAGAGTTGCTTTCCATGAGCTTGCCCAATCCATGCTTTCTTCCCTCTATCTAGATGACAAACAAACGTCCCAGTCCATAAATTCGAGAAAAATAGTTTTTTTATTCTTAAATTTGTTCATATAGTAGATCAGAATTTATAGATGAAATGTGTACATGGATTCCTAAGTACTCGTTCGATATAAGTAAGACTGCAAAACAAGGCTGTTGAGGATTTTAAGTACTCAGCAAGACCACAAATCAAGCTCATATACTGAGCAAATGATCGATTAACTACAGGAACATTCACATGTTGGTAATGGCTTCATAGCCAAGCCTTAACCGAATATGAGCAATTCTTATTTATATAAAGATCTCAGATGAGTAAAAAACACCAAGAAAATCCCAAAATCCACAAAATCATAAACCCACGTTAAATAGGCAGCCCATCCAAGAACTGATCATGGCACGACACAAGAAATCAGCAATTAGCTGGCTTTGACAAACAATTGCCTTCTTCACTAGAGAAATTCTTATGTATATAAAGATTTGAGATGAGTAAAAAAAGCTTCTTTACCATGAAACGAGGATATTCTCTTTTTCCTTGTGCTCTAATCCCTCCTTGTTCATCAATAACTGTAAACCGAGCTCCCGAGGTACCAAAATCCATACCCAGATAAAGTTTTCCTAAGTTCGTTCCACCATTGCCACTCATATCAGCCATAGCTCTGAAATCAGAGCTCCTGCCTAGATTACTGTAAAATCGAGTTCTGGGTAGAGGGACACTCCTTGAACTAGAACACCCTGAGATTAAAATGATCATGTTTCAGCTCTTAGATACTTACAGATTCCTCCGAAAATCCACTAAAATCAAAATCGAGAAAGTAATCAACTTAACGCACTAAGTAAACATATTCTTCGGAGGGATTGATTATTTACCTGGTTGTTTCGGAGATTGGAAGAGCTCAAACGTAGAGATCTGAAATTGACGGAGCATCAGCATCTCTCTCTCTTCCTTTGGCTGGCTCTTCTCAGTTTCCTCCTTGGTTTCTTCTTCCAACTCCATAGATAAGGAGCTTCGTGACCGTTGGATTGCTGGATTTGAAACGATGATTTTTTTTTTTGTAAATGATTTTACCATTTTAGCCTTCAACTCCAAACAGTTGGGCTTCACGTTCTCTTCGGCCCTAGCAGTCATTAGTTTCAAATTCATCGAACGGTTCAGATAATGCGTGTGGTTTTGGTTTGTCATATTCAGAAAATGGGGCCACGCTAGGCCCCAATTTAGTTGCGGCCCAGGAGTAATAATGATGACATCCCCTTTTGCACCATATTTTTCTATACAATAATATTGAAAATTTACATGTAAATGCTAAATAATACTAAATACTTTCTCTTTTGTCAAAGAAAAAATCTCATAATATATACACGCGTCACTAATAAATTGAATGTACATTTTTAGTTTTCGTTTTTATTTAGAGCAAATTCAAAATTTAAGATTATAAATAGAAACAACACCACATGACACGTGAGGGAGGAAAAGCATGCACGTGTGAGCCAGATGTGCGGTGGAGCTCAAAAAGTGTGTGATACGACAACTACTTGCCTCTTCTTAGCTTCGAGAAGCAAACACTCTCTCTATATATACGTAATTGCTTATATTATTGAGGTCTATCCGTCTATGGGCCCACATACTCACTAAATGTGTAACATAAGCATATACGGAATGCTTTTAAATTATAGTTTAAATTATAGAAATAAGATATACGTGCTTGTAATAACTCCATACTGTTGTATTAATTTTTATTTTATTTTAAAGTACATACATCATGATCATATTTGTCTTTTGCAGGATTTAATAGTTTTTTTGTGTGGAACAAATACAGGATTTAATAGTTGTGTACGTAATCTATTTGAGGAAAATGTTTCGTTTCATTGAGTCATTATTAAATTCAGTACTGAATCTATTGGACATGTTAGATCTATTTTCAAGTTAGTAGATTGTCGCAAATAATGTCCCACTCTATAGAATTGGCGAAAAGACTATTCTAAATATATCCAAAAAATATTGGAATAAAGATTGAAAAATAACTCACTATCTGTTAAAATCGGGTCGATTTTCACTTAGGATTTCGGTTCAACAGAACCGGAACAAAATGTTTAATGAATTAAAGGGCAAAAAGGACAAATCACCTTTTTCTTAATGACTCATCGTTCTTCCCGCTCGCTCGGCTGTCGGCTCCTTCAATTTTAAATATTTCGAAAACCTTTTTATCCGGTTCGCGGTTATTTTCAATCCTCGACCACGTTCAAACCTCAAAATGGTTTTTCAGCGAGCCACGTCACCACACAGTAAAAAAACATTTTATTAATTAGAAATTCAAAATGGACGCCTTCACCAAAAAAAAAATATCTTCATACGACCCCTCTCTCTCTCTCTCTTCACCACCTTCGCGTGAAGAAGACGAAACAATCGCTCTCTCCTTGTGGTCTCACTATCGCTTTCTCACAATCGCATAGCTTAACCATGGAAAAGTAGGGAAGAGAGAGAGAAGAAGAAGAGCATAATGCTTTTTCTGTCCCCAGCCATGTGAGCTTCCACTGACACATTCCCTGCATCTTCACATTTGGAGGTTTTCGCTTGATTCTTTATTCTTCAGATTTTCACCGATTCGTAAACCGAGTCGCCGAGTTTAACGAGTTAATTGCCCTCGGAGTGCCAAGGGAGTGTATGGCTTCCTCGTCATCTAGAACCAGGAGCCGTTCTCCTTTCTCGCACCGTAGACCTCCGAGCCCTTACTCTTCGGCTTCTTCGACTTCTTCGTCTCTTATGAACAACCGCCTATTACCTCGCTCTTGTTCCACATCTGCTTCTACCGTCTGCAATTCCGGCGGCGTAAGCGGGTCCCGATCTATGACGACTAGTCGTACCATCTCTGATCCCGGTCCCATCAGCGGTTTCGGGATTTATGGAGCGCAATCGCCTGTCCCTTACCCATCGGAGGGGTTGATTGGCGACCCTGTGCCGGCTATTACCTCTGAGCGAGATAGCATCTCCGTCACCGTTCGGTTTCGTCCGATGAGGTACGGTAGATCTGGGCGCGGAATAGCAGATCTATTGGATACAATTTCACGATTTTTCAACTTTACAAGTTTGGGATTGATGGAATGTGAATTTGAAACTCAGTCAATTTTCCGCCATTATTTGTTTGATTGCAGTGAGAGGGAGTATCAAAGAGGAGATGAGATTGCTTGGTATCCTGACGCGGATAAAATGGTCAGGAATGAGTACAACCCCCTCACTGCTTACGCATTCGGTATTGAGATGAATTTATTGCGGAGATAATTTCAATTTACTGTTCATTGATTAGACTTCTGGTTGCCTCGGTTGGTTCAATAAACGTTCTTCCAACATATGTTGATGCCAGATAAAGTTTTTGGACCACAAGCAACAACTATAGAGGTCTATGACGTAGCTGCAAAACCTGTAGTCAAGGCAGCAATGGAAGGTGTTAATGGTAAGGAGTATACCTTTAGCCCAGCTCATTTGCTACTAGCAATGCTTGCAGGGAAGTTTCTGACACTGTGTTGACAATTTGGCAGGAACCGTTTTTGCTTATGGTGTTACAAGCAGTGGAAAGACACATACAATGCATGTAAGTTCTCTCAGTGTGGTTTGTTTTCTATATGATGTTTCTCGGGATATATGTGCTCTAAAGTGGCACTTCTTTGGGATATACCACTTGGTTTTTCTGGCTTAATACAACATTAATGTGTTGCAAAAGGTGTCATACAAAGACCGGGTGACCTAGATTATATTTGCTGAGAAATGTTTGATTGCCATGCCTGAGTCATTAGGAAGTATAAGAGATATTGATTAAGATTGACCAAAATCATCTTCTCTTAAATCTACATTTGATCAAGTGCATCTTGGATTTCCGTTAAATAATCAGAGGTTCAGTTATACATGTTGAAAAAGTTCATTGACCATTCCCTTCACTTGCGATATGCTCAGGGTGATCAAGATTTTCCTGGAATCATACCATTAGCAATAAAAGACGTGTTCAGTATCATCCAGGAAGTAAGTGATCTTGTTCTGCTTATAACCTATATGGTCCTTTGCTGATTTACAGTTCTTCATGCACCTTTTCCGTACAATGACATATTTGCTACATCATTCTTAATTCCAGACTACAGGAAGAGAGTTCCTGCTCCGTGTTTCATATCTTGAAATATACAATGAGGTATGCGAAAATTTTCATCCATGATATAATACCATTTACCTACACTGTCAATAAACCCTGAAATTCAGACTATTAGCTTCAGATAATTTCCCATTCTCCTCACTTAGAAGAATATCTCCCCTTGTTTTAGTAACTTGTGCGATAACTCATGATGTCTTTGGTTTTAGACAAGCGCTCTTATATATCCCATCTATCGGCAAGTTATCTTACTTTTGTCCTGTATCAGGTGATAAATGATTTACTGGATCCAACAGGGCAAAATTTACGTGTTAGAGAGGATTCACAGGTTTTGACCTTGTTCTCTCTCTCTCTCTCTCTCTCACACACACACACACACACACACAAATGTATGTCAAGCAAGAGCATTTGCTTGTTTTTCTGATTTCATTATTTTCTCTCTGACAAGGACTAGAACGATGAAAACATATGATGGTTCATGTTACATCCATCCTGCTTCTTTTATGGATTACCTTGGTTTGATCTAGAGTGGATATTGTTTCTAGGGCACTTATGTTGAGGGTATCAAGGAAGAAGTTGTTTTATCTCCAGGTCATGCACTATCTTTCATTGCAGCTGGGGAAGGTAACTAGAAGAATTACTTCCGAAACATGTTTTCATTTTATTAGATATTCTTTTTTGCCTTTCCTTATTACTGTTCTTATCTTCAACGGCAGAACATCGTCATGTTGGTTCAAATAATTTCAACTTGTTAAGCAGCAGAAGTCACACAATGTTTACACTGGTACATCTTCGATCTAGTGAACATCCCATGTTTTTTTTTCCGGTCCTCTCAATGTCCTTTTACAAATGTCCTAGCTATGCATTTTAAGTTACAACTGTCATTTGTTTGCAGATGATTGAAAGTAGTGCTCATGGAGATCAATATGATGGAGTTATTTTTTCTCAGCTAGTAAGGGATTTATTTTTCTTTCATTGCATAAGATCGCTCTTGTCTTTTAGACAGCTCTCTCACAGTGTCTCTTTCTTGCTTAGAATTTGATTGACTTAGCTGGATCTGAGAGTTCCAAAACTGAGACAACTGGACTGAGGAGGAAAGAGGGTTCATTCATCAACAAGAGTCTTCTGACTCTTGGAACTGTAGGTGTCTCTCTTTGTACTTGAGCTTTCTTTAAATTGTAAGATGTTTCCTTTTCAATAATGATAAAATGTAAATCAGAATTTCTTTTATTGTATAATGCAAACTGCCTTAGAAGAATAACTCGGTTTGCTACCACATCCGATTTGGCAGCACTAGAGGCTCAGAAAGGGATTTCAAGTTGCTATGGAAATAGAATTCTTGTTAAATTGATTCTTCAGTGCATGATGTAGTCGTGCTAGTGTATCTTGATGATCAATGCCTCTATTTTCTGAGAAGTCTCTCTTTTTTGTGTGTGTTTATGTCAAAGATAGCATCTTTAGTCACCAAACCATTGAGATGAATTTTACGGATGTCTTGATTATAATCATCTCTAATGGTTTCAACATGTAGGTGATTGGAAAACTGACTGAAGGCAAGACTACTCATGTCCCATTTCGGGACTCTAAGCTAACTCGTCTTCTGCAATCTTCATTGAGTGGGCATGGTCATGTATCGGTACGACCCTTCTGTATCTGGTGAATATTTCCCATTTCACTGTAGTGGTTTTCCATGGTTGATTTTTCGTATTGTTTAATTGTGATGTCTCCAGCAACATAGTTAAGGCAGTGTTAGTTTGTTTATATTGGCTACCTGTTATAAGCTGAACGCTGATGTTATTTCAAATAGCAATGAGCAGAAGCTAATTCAGTTTTTATTTCCTTAAACTTTTATAGCTCATATGTACAGTTACTCCTGCGTCAAGCAGTACTGAGGAAACTCATAATACATTGAAGTTTGCCAGCAGGGCAAAGAGAATAGAAATTAGTGCCTCACGCAATAAGGTGATTCTTAGCCGTTTGGTCATGAAGTACTTGGCTTCTCTCTAGGGTATCACCTAAATCATGACTAAAATTATTCTTGTTTTTTTTTTCTCTTGAAACAGATTATAGACGAGAAGTCATTGATTAAGAAATATCAGAAAGAAATCTCAACCCTCAAAGTAGAACTTGATCAGCTAAGAAGGGGTGTGCTTGTCGGTGTCAGTCACGAAGAGTTATTGAGCCTAAGGCAACAGGTTCTAACCTCCCTGAAACCTTGTTATTATTACATCAATATTGGAGTTTCTTCCAATTTGGTGAATGAATAGAACTACCAATTTATTAAACAGCTACAAGAAGGTCAAGTGAAGATGCAATCAAGATTGGAGGAAGAAGAAGAAGCTAAAGCAGCTCTAATGAGTAGAATCCAAAAGCTTACAAAGCTCATACTCGTCTCTACCAAGAACTCTATTCCTGGATATTTAGGTGATGCACCCACTCACCAGCGCAGCATTTCTGCTGGTAAAGATGATGTAAGTTTGCTAGTTAAATCAGATTATCACCATGTTCTTATGTTCCTTTTCTACTGTAGCATGTTGGTATCTCACTGCACAAGATGTTTCATACCAGAGTGACTCATTGTGTTTTCTTTTTGCTCTTCAGAAGTTGGACTCTCTGCTCGTGGATAGTGATAATCTGGCATCCCCTTCTTCGACTCTGTCTCTTGCATCAGATGCTTCTGTAGGTCTTAAGCACCGGCGGTCTTCCAGCAAGTTAAAGGATGAAAACTCTCCGGTTGGTTCTGGTCCAGAATTAACTCAAGTGAGTTTGGGATTCTTAGCGTATATATACATTGGATTATGTGTATTCAAAGTTTGGTGTATCATTCTTCTCAAAACCAATTGGTTATAGCAAAGGGTGTTTGATGATTCAGGGTCACATGCACCTATTTACACTTTCTTTGAACCCATGAGTATGATTTTTCACTACGTTCTTGTCAGAAAATGACATCTGATAGTTGTGGCTATTGTAGGGGGTTATGACTCCGGATGAAATGGATCTTCTCGTTGAACAGGTTAAGATGCTTGCCGGTGAGATAGCTTTCAGCAAAAGCACACTAAAGCGTTTGATGGATCAGTCCGTAAATGATCCTGAGAATGCAAAATCCCAAGTAAAGATTCTTCTTTATATTTCTAAAAATTCAATATACCAGTAGGACAATGCTATTCCTAATTTTGACCCTGGAAATCAGAAAAATGCATGTTCTGACCCTTTTGTAAACTTTATTAACAATAAGTGTAAGTATGGAACTTAATAAAGTTTCAAATGCAGATTCAGAATCTAGAAAGAGAGATTCAAGAAAAGCAAAGACAAATGAGGTCTTTGGAACAGCGAATAACTGAGAGTGGTGAAGCTTCAATCGCTAATGCATCATCGGTTGAGATGCAACAGGTAACTTAATTTCCACATCCTATCATCAATATGGTTTATCTTGTTAAGGTCAGTCAGTTGTGGATACAATGTGGCTGGTATCACGATTATTTTGTTGTTTCCAGAAAGTTATGAGATTGATGACACAGTGCAATGAGAAGAGCTTTGAGCTGGAGGTAAAATATTTGTCTTCTCGGGAATGAAACGTCTTGCTTTATAGTGAAAATGAAGATTGCTGAAAGTCAATATATATTAAATTGTGTTCTACCTATGGATCAGATCATTTCAGCAGATAATCGTATTCTCCGAGAACAACTAGAGAAAAAGGTCATTTCTAAGTCATTGACACATCCTTCTCTCTTTTACATTCTTCATAGCATGATCTTCTGGCTTTCATCTCAGCCATCCTTGTTTCTTCACACATGTTTGAACAACTGCAGTGTATCGAGAACAATGAATTACACGAAAAGGTGCGCCTTCTAGAGCAACGGCAATCGAGTCAGAAGTCCTCACCGCCTTGTTCTGGTAATGCTGCAAGTGCAGAGTATGTACACGAGCTGAAAAAGAAAGTACAGTCTCAGGTAATTTATCAAAATCTCAACCCTTTTTTGTCAAATTTACCATTGCACTTTCTCACAAGTATGCCTGATAAATTTCTGCACCGGTAGTGAGGAGGAGATGGTGAAAAACACACAAAAGATCATATATATTTTCTGGGCCCCTGGTTATATTTACATAGGGTTGATGTTTTTATACCTCAGGAGATTGAGAATGAAAAGTTGAAGCTCGAGCATGTGCAGAGTGTGGAGGAGAAGAGTGGATTACAAGTGCAAAATCAAAAACTAGCTGAAGAAGCTTCGTACGCTAAGGAATTGGCCTCCGCAGCTGCTATTGAGCTGAAAAATCTAGCTGATGAAGTAACAAAGCTCTCGCTTCAAAATGCGAAGCTAGAGAAAGAACTAATAGCTGCAAGAGACTTGGCGGCGGCTCATGCACGTCAAAATAACTCCTTGAACAGCGTGGCAAATCGCAATGGGACAAGGCCGGGGAGGAAGGCAAGGGTCTCAGACTCATGGAATCTCAACCAAGAAGATCTTAAAATGGAGTTGCAGGCTAGGAAACAGCGAGAAGCAGTTCTCGAGGCCACATTAGCTGAGAAACAATACATAGAGGAAGAGTATAAGAAAAAAGCAGAAGAAGCAAAGAGAAGAGAAGAGGCCCTGGAAAACGATTTAGCCAACATGTGGGTACTTGTTGCCAAGTTGAAGAAAGCCAGTAGTGGGGTCTTGTCCGGGCCAAAGAGTCACGAACCTCTTGTCACCGAGCCTGCAATGGGAGACGAAGCAACAGAATTAGGGAACAAGAGTCAAAACAATACAATTTTGAAAGAGAGACAAGTCTTGAATGCACCTGAAGATGTGATAGTTGCCAAGACTGAAGAGACGCCAAAGGAGGAACCCCTCGTTGCTCGTCTTAAGGTACCTTTGCAAATTTGCCTTCTATTTTCTTTCAGCATTAGTTGTCTATAAGCCTACTACACAGTCTACGGGTAGTCACATATATATACCCCTTACCCGTTATGCTATATAAACTTTGGATCGGGTTAGAAAAAAACACCCAAAAAGATATGCTTCTAAATATTATTATAACTTTACCTGATCAAAACACCTGACAAAGGTATTCAAGTATTTAGTCCTAAATATCTATACTACAATTGTTTTGTTTTGTTTTTTTCCGGATAACTGGTTGTTAAGTCAAGTTACTCATGGGTATTGAAAATTTCTCTGGTTATTCAGGGTTTATGGAACTTTGGTACTCGTGTGTGATCGTCTAAACTTTGTACAGTTAATGAAAAGCCATGGTTCATCAGACACATTCAAATACATCCATAACAACATCTGCTTTTAAAAAATCAAATTATTTTTTGTGTCCTACAATTGAAGCTTTTAACATAACAGGCAAGGATGCAAGAAATGAAGGAGAAAGAGATGAAATCGCAGGCGGTTGCAGCGGCCAATGCAGACGCAAACTCACATATCTGTAAAGTCTGTTTCGAGTCGCCAACTGCCACAATTCTCCTCCCTTGCCGTCATTTCTGCCGTAAGTCTCACTCCCCTGAGTATCCTTTATTCATCAACTATTAGTACACTAAAAAAAATAACAAAATCTCCACTCTTTTTACACAGTTTGTAAATGTTGTTCACTTGCCTGCTCCGAGTGCCCAATATGCCGCACCAAGATCTCGGATCGCTTGTTTGCCTTTCCCTCTTGACACCGGACAAGTCTATCCTCTATATTACGCAAAATTTCAGGTAATTTCATTATGTTCATCCATCGCAGAATCTATAACATCCAAAATGCCTTAGTTCAACAAGGTTAACTCGCTTCTTTTGTAAAAAGAATTATTGTGTTTCGAATAACGTTTGAAAATTAGGAGATAAAATTTTGAAACATAGCAGTTTTTTCCTAATATATGTATGACTTAAATACAAAATTTTAACAAGATTTTGATATACGATTATATGTGAATTTGCAGGTGTCAAAGGAAAGCTGCTAATATTTTCCAGAATGGCAGGCTTGAATGTTTGTAGTACCTTTCGGTTTTTTTTGTTGTATGTAGTGTCTTTCATTATTGGATGTGGTATATCGTTCTATAAAAATGGAGCAAAAGAGGAGGAAACATAACATATAAAACGAAGGGTAAGTATATGTATAGAATTTTATATTTTTTCACCGAAACCTCCTTTTATAGGAAAAAAAGTTTTACAAAATTGAATTAATCTGCTCAGTTTCAATTTCACCTTCAAATTTCAACTTTTCCTCCGATGGTTTTTCAAATTTCACCTTCAAATTTCAAATTTTCCTTCATTTTTGTAAGGTGAATTTTTTTATTTACAAAATATGTCTTTAATTTTTCATTTGTTTTGTTTTATACCCAAACAAAATTATATGTTTTCTTTTACCCAATTAATTTTAAAACTATGTGTTTATACAATCAAATTATAAAGTAAAAATGCAAATCACATATATAAAAGCTCATTTCTAACTACAAAGTGCATTAATTGATCATTTATGGGAAAAATAGGTCTACTAATACATCATAAAATTCTACTTTGTTTGTGATTTTATCTATATAATAAATGTTTAAATTATTTAAAATCATAATTTTGTTGAACAATTGTTATAAATAAAATAAGTAGTTGAAAGTTTGTAAAACTGAAAAGTAAATGGTTTTATTAACAATTAATAATAAAATTGAGATATAATATATTTGGAATATTATTTTTGAAGACAAAAATGAAGCAAACTGTTGGAGAAAATTATTCTTCGTTTTTTATTCATTTTGAAAAACTTCATTTTTGAAGGAAAATATGAAAAAAACAATTGGAGATGCTCTTAGTGAATAATGCTTGTCGACGTATCATTGTCGTATTTACTTCATTTGAATAATACTTTATGGATCGATCATGGACCAGTTAGTGGAATATGATGGTGTTTTAAGAACACCAGAAATACGAATTTTCCAGACAATATAGATGTCACAGAAACCTCTCGGCCTTACATGCCGAGATGCATGTCCGTATCTTGCATAAGGCATAACAAACCCATGCTTTAAGCCACAATTAAATAACCTTTTTTTAAGGGCCACATTACTGAAGTTTTATCTTGATGCGGTGGCTTTCTAACTCCATGTCTCTCATAGAGAGAATCCTCAGCTCGAACGACTACATTTCTGCATTTTTTAGTTATTATTTTTTGTTTCTGTTTTATCTAACTAAATTTCCTTTTTGCCAAATATATTCTTCTTGGATTTATTTTCATGTTTAATAACTAAATTATTTTATTTATTTTTTCAGCCATATTATTAACCTTATTTTATTGTAACGCTTTTTATAGTTCTTTTCAGAACTTTATTTTTATCATTTTACAACAATTAGCATTTTAGTGTTTTAATTATAAAAAAAACCCCTAATAAAGTTCAAATAAAGGGTTTTCTGCAAAAAAAACCGTCAACTGGCTCGGATTTGCAAGAAAACCCATCACCATAGAAAAATGCAGGTCAATCATCCACCCGAGAGTCAAACCGCAAAACAGCCATCGGGTATATCGATGACATGGCAATTGAAGACGCCGTTGGTAAATATCACAAAATCTAAAACGCTATGTTTTATATTGGTGAAAACAACATGAATTTCGGTAATAGATGTCGTTTTGGCCTAAAAAAAACAACAAGTAGTTTAAAATCTCAATTTAAATATGGGGAAGTTTTAAGAAACTATGGTTTGTGAAATTGGGACCTCACGAAAATTTCTGAAATCAAAATTCTATGGCTAAGCTCTTGTTATGCGGATCATTGGTTGTGAAAGTACCGATCTTATTTGCCACTTTCTGAAAAAAAATAACCAATCATGCCACTTTTTAACCAGTCTGCCACTTATATTGTGAAATGCCCATTTTAACCTTACTGAAAATATGTGGATTTAATTAAAAAAAAAAAAAATTCAAATCCAAATCTGAGAAAAAAAAAAACGCGAGCTGTGCGCATCTTTCCCCGACGGCGGCGTCGACGTTCAGCTCCGCCCTTCTCGCCGGCCGTCGCCTCCGGCGTCGTCATTCTGCAGTCGGTTTCTTCTCGTCTCTCCTTCGCCATTGGTGAAACTGAGTAAGCTCTTATTTCTTCTCCATTCATAGTAAATTTAGGGATTCAAACTAATTTTAGGGATTTGATATGTAATTACAATTACTTGTTTAGGTATGCACATTCATTCGGTTGATAATCACGATTAGTTATCTGCATTGGTAATGTCTCGAATCGTGTTATTGAATCGTGTTGAATCTTAGGTAGATTAGAGAATCGGAAGAATCGACTCGATTGGGGGTGAAATAGGACAACTGGTACACATGGTATAACTAAAATATATAGGACAACTGGTACAAATGGTACAACTAAGAGATATAGGACAAGTGGTACACATGGTACAACTAGTAGACATAGGACAACTGGTACAACTAAGTGATATATGACAACTGATACAAATGGTACAACTAAGAGATATAAGACAAGTGGTACACATGGTACAACTAGTAGATATAGGACAACTAGTACAACTAAGATATATATGACAACTAATACAAATGGTACAACTAAGAGATATAGGACAAGTGGTACACATGGTACAACTAAGAGATATAGGCTAAGTGATAGAAATGGTATTACTGTGACAACTTGTGTAATTCGAATTGTGTATTATTTTATTCTATTTCCAGGAGGCGATGAAGAGCACCCACACAAACGTACATTTTGATTATGGAGGGTACTATTTAGAAGAGCATGAATGAATTTCAGGAAATTCTGTATACGCTATATCGCTAAAGACCTCATCGTTGGAGGAGATCACTTATTTGTTGTTAGTAGAAAAGATATGCAGGAAGATTGCGATAGATGAAACCACGGCGAAACTGAAATTGAGTTACAGTCTATCTAAAGCTCGAAGAGAGTCATATATTGTAGATAACGAGGACGTTTTTGTTTATCTAATGTCATCAGATACAGAGGGACTTAAACCTGTTTTGCATGTGGAGATAATCAAGGATTTGGAAACAAATAAGAGGGTCGACCAACTTTCAAGAGCGGAAGGAAGTTCATTTGGTTTGAACTATGGGCAGCTGGTTTCAAATGGCAGAGTTGATGATGTAGATAATGCTGGCATCCTTACTATTTTCAGAGCATGTGGAATAGCAGAACAAGTGAACGAGACGATTATTGAAGAGGTGATACAGAATGTTGATACTGGAAATATTGGTAATGAGGATTGTGAGAATGTAACACGTAACGAATATGCAGATGTGGATAGCCCAATGGATAACCATGTTGATGAAGTTTTCGATGGTAGGCATGAATATGTTGAGATTCCAGGTCCTGTGGAAGAAAGTCAGTTTGTTGAAGAATGGGAAGATGGTACGGGTCTTGAAATAAATCAAGAATTTAGTTCTAGGGAGGCAGTGCAAGATTTGGTTCTCATAGCTGCAAATAAGAACTGTTATAGGGTTAAAACTGTTAAGTCGGATACAGAGCGACTTATGCTACGATGTCGACAAGAAGCCAATGGTTGTCAATGGTATATACGAGCTGCGAAAACTAAGTCATCATCCTTTTGGACTGTCAGAGTACACATAAAGATGCATACATGCTCTCGGGCTGTTGAGAGTACAAGCAGTAGTAGTAGACAGAAAGGCACACAACGATTAGTAACATCTATGTTGCATGAAGACTATCCAGGTTTAATGGACACCCCGACACCTAAAAACATCATGAGTATTGTACCAGGAAGACTTGGCTTGCAGTTGTCCTACTCTACCGCATCGAGAGCGAAAAAACAACATGTTATTGATGTGCGGGGGAGCCCTGAAAAAAGCTACAAGATGTTGTATTCTTATCTGCACATGTTAGAGAAGATCAATCCTGGGACAGTAACAAGTGTGGAATTGGATGAAGGAAATAGGTTCAAGTACCTATTTATCGCTTTGGGCGCTTGCATCGAAGGGTTTATGGCAATGAGGAAAGAGATAGTTATTGATGCAACTTTTCTAAAGACTGTATATGGTGGTATGTTAGTTTTTGCAACAGCTCAGGATCCTAAGCATCATCATTACCCCTTGCGTTTGGTGTAATTGATCGTGAGAGAGATGATAGTTGGATCTGGTTTTTCAAAATGCTGAAAAGCGTTATACTGGATGTTCCTGGACTGGTTTTTATAAGCGACAGACATGCAAGCATCATCAAGGCAGTCATTGAGGTGTACCCGAGCGCTAAGCATGGACATTGTGTCTGGCATTTGTCTCAAAACGTGAGAGGAAAGGTGAAGAATGACAAGGATGAAGTTGCGAAGAAATTCATAGAGTGCGCTCATATTTATACTAAGAGTGAGTTTGAGAGAGAATATGGTGCATTTAAGAGTAGGTTTCCTAAAGCCGGTGAGTATATGGATAAGAGTATAGAGCTGGATAAATGGACGAGGTGCTATTTTGAAGGAGACAAGTATAACATCGACACTAGCAATGCCGCATAATCAATGAACAATGTGTTTAGGAAAGCAAGGAAGTACCCCCTATTGCCTATGATTGATGCGATTCTTTAAAAACTTTCTAAATGGTTCAACAAACATAGGAAAGAATCTGCTTCTGCATCAGACAAAAAGAAAATGGTGCCTTTTGTGGAGAATGAAGTTCACAGCCGATGTGCAATTGCACCACTTTTAACGGTGACTGAGCTGAACAGCTTCCATCTTGAATACAACGTTAAAGGACTCGATGGGAAGACGTATTTGGTGGACTTGAAGATGAAAAGATGTTCTTGTAGATGTTTTGATATAGACAAGTACCCGTGTGTCCATGCAATAGCCGCAACCAGGAACCTCATGAGGACGGAAGGGAGAACAGGGAGTATCCAAATATATGATCTCTGCTCGAAATATTACTTGATTGAGTCGTGGGCATTGGCATATTGCAGAACGATTTATGTAGTGCCGCATGAGTCTCATTGGAGTGTTCCTGCTGATATTCAAGAACTGTTTGCCTTACTGCCGGAGTACACCAAAAGAAAAGGAAGAAATCAAGAAGCGCGGTATCCATCCACCGGAGAAAGTCGCCGAAAGAGGAGGATGTACAAGTATGTGCCTGGCATAGACTTGGAGAGGTGGTTGCAGCCCGAAAGGCATGATGAACAAACTTAATTTGTGTGTTTGTATTTGTTTGTATTTGTATTTCTCGAATTTATCTCGGATTGGTACCACTTAATTTATGTGTTTGTATTTGTCTCGGATTTGTACTACTGGTTCACCTTGGTACAACTAAGAACATATTTGTATTTGTCTGGATTTGAATTTATTGGATTTGTACTATCTGGTTCAACTTGGTACAACTAAGAACATATATGTATTAATATCATTAAGGAGGTTCACGATGTGTTATACACATAGTTGTCCCTGCATGTCCAATTGTACAAAGTTCCTAATAGTTGTACTTTTGCGAATTTAGGGTTTTTGTAGTTGAACCGTGATATAAATTATTACGTTGTAATTGTCCACATGATTTTCGAGTTTTAAGGATCATTTAGGAGGTTCTCATAGTGCGAAATATGGATAACATGAACTAATCTTCCGTTTCTTATTCATATTTTTGTTTCACATCAACCACACCTTATACTATAAGGAAGACATTAGTAATGTTAACCATGTTATGATGGAAAAGAATCAAAATATATGATTTTGCAGAACTTGTACTATGTAAACCTCCTATATGACCATGGAAACTAGAAAATCATGTGGACAACTACAACGTAATAATCTATATCACGGTTCAACTACAAAAACCCTAAATTCGCAAAAGTACAACTATTAGGAACTTTGTACAACTGGACATGCAGAGACAACTATGTGTATAACACATGAATATTTCAACTACAAAAACCCTAATTCCCCCCCCCTTAAATATTTCCCTCACTTTTCCGCCAAATATTTCAGATTTCCCCCCTAAATATTATTTCCCTCACTTTCCCCCCAAATATTTTCATTTTCCTCACTTTCCCTTTCTCTTTACTTTGTCGCGAGAGAGAGGAGAGAGAGGAGCGAGGGAATTCCGAGGAGAGAGAATTCCGAGAGAGAGAATCCGAGGGAGAGAGAATCAATCCGACAGAGAGAGAATCAATCCGACATAGATTCATTGTTCCGATTTGGAGGTAAGCTCGATTTGGGGGAAAGGTCGATTTGGAGGTAAGCTCGATTGGGGAAAAAATTAGGGTTTGTAGAGATGCAAAAATTAGGGTCTGAGCATTTGTTTGGTGGTGCGTTTTCTTCTGGGTTTTTGATCTGATTTTTGTGTTTGTATTTGTCTGAATTTGTCTCGGATTAGTACTATTGGTTCACATTGGTACAACTAAGAACATATATGTGTACACCTATGGCATTCCGGCAGATATGGACCCCAGCTATAGTGACGATAAGCGGAACAAGAGGCTAATCGAGAGCCTTTACCACGTAGCCGACGCTGACTATGACATTCCGGCAGAGGTAAGCTCAAGAGGACGATGTGATGATTTTGGATTTCCCACACAATGCTACTGTGGTGGGAGAGCAATACTAGCTTCATATCGCGGAGCATCATACCTCGGACGACTATATTACACATGCTCGTTGAATATCGACGTAAGTAATCTTCTTGACTTTTACATTGTTTAAGTTCAATTATCTAATTTCCGGTTTGTATAGGATGGAGAGTGTCATATCTTTAAATGGTGGGATGAGGTTATGATGGAAGAACTGGAAATGGTAAAGCACCAATCTGAGATGATTCTTTCCATTGACCTTGATCTCAAGGCATAGATGGTTGGATTGAAGAAGTCACTTTGTACAAGGGAGAATAAAACCCCTTGCATGCTTTTGAAGAATTTGGTTGCTTCAGTTCTTGTTCTCGTAGGTGTCACTTTGTACCTCTTTAAGTAGAGAAGAATGTAATGTCACTTTAAGTTGCTTCAGTTCTTGTTATCTTGCTAATCACTTTTTACCTCTTTAACTGGATCTCAGTAGTACCAGTTGGACCGAAAACTAGAACTCAGTTGTACCTAAAAGTTTTAGTTGTACCGAATAACTGGATCTCAGTTGTACCAGTTGGACCAAAAACTAGAACTCAGTTGTACCTAAAAGTCTTAGTTGTACCGAATAACTGGATCTCAGTTGTACCAGTTGGACCAAAAACTAGAAATTATCGGCTAAAAACATACCAGTTTGACCAAAAACTAGAAATTATCGGCTAAAAACATACCAGTTGGACTAAAAACTAGAATTCATCGGCTAAAAACATTTCACAAAGTTCCAACAAAAACAAATCCAACCGAAACACAAAGTTCCAACAAAAACATTCCTAAGTCTTCGATTTCTTCGATTTCTTTGCTTCCTTAGCTTCCTTCCCTTTCCCCCCTGTAAAAGGGGACACTTGGTACCTCGGTGGTTCCCGCTTCCTCTTGTTTGCACCTCTCACAGAAGGAGTTGCACTTTTCCTTAAACTACTCTTGGTCCTCTTGAATGGTCCCACCTCAGTCTTTTTCTTCTTGTCAACACCATCGACTTCTTTCTCAGAAACTGTAGCCTCTTTATCCTTCTCAGTTGTACCAGTTGGACCGGCAGATCCCGAAGCTTCTTTATCCTTCTCAGTTGTACCGGTTGGACCGACAGATCCTGAAGCTTCTTTATCCTTCTCATTACCAACAGATCCTGGTGCTGAGGCTGGTGTTGGTGAGAAGACTGCTGGTGGTGAGGGATAAAATGGTGGTGGATATATTTCTGCTTCAACATCTTTCAGTCTCTCATCTATGCGTTCGATTCTCACATCCATTCGACCAAGCTTCTCCATGATTTCCTTAAACCCATCCTCCATCACTTTTTGCAGCTCCAACACTGATTCAACACTTTTTGCAGCTTCAACTGGTTCCTGTCTTCCATCTCGAGAACCAACGTCCAACTCGTACAGATCTTTCCACCATATCTTCTTCCTCTGTACGATTAGACGATGTCTCCAACTATCAACGATTGGATCAATATAACCTATCCCATCATTAACATCATCGTCTATGATGCGCGCCAAAAGAGCTTTCTCACCCGAGTCCGGTTCCAAGATGCTGGTAATATCCTGTGAATATCAATAAATTGAACATAAAATCAAACTCATAACTAATACAAATAATACCAAGTATGTTCACAAACTCTAACCTTAGTACTTCCAAACGCTTCATTTATGGCTTCCAATGGAAAACCTTTCATTGCTTCTTTGGTGAACTTGTGCTTGCACATCCTTGGACAATCCTTCTTTGTGGGTACATCTTCTCGAAATTTGCTTCCAAGACTTGGAATACACTCAAAAGCCATAATCTACACATGGAGTTACAATATCTCAGTATTAAAATCATATAACTATCAATCTAATATTTAAAATCAGAAAATATTCATATAGAGTTACCTCCAGAGGAACAATGAATCCAAAAAAGGCAGGCTGTGCTTTTGGTTTCACGGTGCCTTTCATGTTCTTCATCATGCACCGGATCCCTTCCATACATTCATCAAATGTATAACGCCCCCAGGGAAAATTCTCACAAGCATTCACATCATCCACAACACTTAGAAGGAAGGGATATATGTTTCCAACAGCCTTAGACTTTGCTTTCACTACCTTGCATAAGAAATACAAGATAGTCAACTTCTTCCGGTCTGTAGAGCTCTTGTTGGTCTTCATTTCGTCCAGCTTCTCTTCCACATCTTTGATTTTAATTCCGTCTTTCCTTCCAAACACCTTCTCTACAAACTTCAAATCCCCCAATTTCTTATAGTTGTTGGGGTAGTCATGGTAGGCAAATCCAGTTAACAGCGCGTGCTCTCTCATAGAATACCTAATAGGCACTCCATTCACCACAAACCAGCACTCTCTTTTCATCTCCGTACAAGCTGTGCGAAGCAGAAGCATCCACATGCCTTGAATCATGTGGTTTGGCTCCTTAGGCATGTGGAATATATGCTTAAATTGAGAATGCTTTATAAACCATTTCAGTTCTCCTGAAAGATTATTCTCTATGTATTCCACTGTCTGGGTCACAACACACCTAATTCCTATCTTACAACCCTTGGTGTATTCAGTTGGACCAAAGAACAGCTTCTCGGGCTGCAGTGGTTGAGTTTCATCATCGGTATCCTGAAATTCAAACACAATACTACTTAGTTGTCCCAATTGTCCCAAATTCCACCAAAAACATAAAATACCCAAACACAGTTGTCCTAGTTGTCTCAAATTCCACCAAAACACAAAATCCCCATACACAGTTGTCCCAGTTGTCCACAATTATACCAAAAACACAAATTAATCAAACACAGTTGTCCCAGTTGTCCACAATTATACCAAAAAACACAAATTAATCATACACAATTGTCCCAGTTATACGACACTCGTCTACCTACTACCTAAACCAATACTATCCTAACTTCTACTATTTTTTTCTCAAGCCTAACCTGTAATTCCCCTAATTCCCAATCTCAATCTCAAGTATACATACCTCCTCTACTTCGTTGTTGTCTTCCTCACTTGAGTTTCTCTCTGCTCCTTTTTCCCCATCACCATCGTCCTCACCATCCTCACCATCATTTGACTTATTCTCTTCGGTTTTAACAACCGTGCTCATTTCAACTTCAGTGCGGTTGGGTCCATCAGTGCGTGGTTCTTCATCAGTTTGAATGGGTACTTCTTCCCTGAGATTGGGTGCTTATGCGTCTTCAGTGATGGGTTCTTGATCAATGTGAATGGGTGCTTCATCACTGCGATTGGCAGAAGACTCAGTGGTTGCTTCTGCGTCTTCAGTGATGGGTTCTTCATCAGTGTGAATGGATGCTTCATCACTGGGCTTGGCAGAAGACTCAGTGCGATTGGTTGCTTCTATTGTGGCTGCGTCTTTGGTCCTCTCTTCAGTGCTATTCGTTGCTTCTATTGTGCCTTCGTCTTCAGTCCTCTCTGCAGTTCGATTGGGAGATTCTTCTGTGGGATTATGTGAGTCTCCTGCTCCGCCTGGATCTTCGCGGCCTTCTGTCGACCCATAGGATTCATACATTGTACCAGATGCTTTAATCCGAGCCATGACGACGGCGGTTTATCCCGAGACTATAGAGGTGGAAGAAGAAACGATGGAAAATAAGGAGACGAAGACGATTGCAAAGAATGAAAGGAGACCGACCCGGAGACAGAGATCGCCAGAGAACAATCGAGAATTAGGGGTCGAGAACAATCGTTTAACTTCCGTCGCCGGTTTAACTCGATTTTGTTTTGTCTTTGTGACTTATGAAAATTAAGAATTAAGATTTAGAGAAATCTAAATCGTGTTGATGGGTCATCGGGTTAAAGTGAGACGGGTGGGTATTATTGTGGTTGGGTTGTAATTAAAAAAGTGTAAGAGAGACTAACTTGTATTTTCTCGAGTTTTTGATTTAAAAAAAAATCAAAACTAAATGAATTTTTAGAACGGTGGCATATGTGAACATTTTTTCACAAAAGGTGGCTTTTGTGCATTTGATCCGTGAATTTTCTATCTCTCTACACATATTCAGGAGTTGCTATACTATAACCGAAAACCCTCTCTGCAACTCGATTCGATTCGTCAAGATGACTTTTCCCGATGGTTCTCGCAAAAATTCGGCGATGATCCATGACACAGATGCTGATGAAGAAGCCCCTTCATCCAATTTCGCCGATGGTTCTCAGGTTAATCCGGCGAGGATCCCTGATCCAGATTCTGTTGATGGTGAAGCCCCTTCATTCGATTCTAAGGCTTTGGATATACTTTGCAAGGTCGCGGAGATGGTTCGGAAACGCGAGTCTCGAAATCGTTACGAGGAGGAAGTGGAAAGGAGGAGGCGCAGGGCTGCACAACTGACGGAGTATCAAAAGCGAGTTGTGAGGGATTTTGCTCTTGATTTGCATTCTGATCAAAGTCCCAAGATTGTTCAAAAAACAAAGTAAAGAAGAAGATGATGAAGTTAAGGGAAAGGGGAAAAGTCGGTTTAAGGAAGCTAAGGAAGCGATCGAGAAGAGGAGGAGAGATTCGATCTCGACTACTACTACTACGTACTACTACTACATCAAGCGGTGGAATCGAGTTGAATCTGACGACACTAAGGGAGGTTCCCGTCATTGACTACTCTATCTCTTCCTTCTTGTTTTCGTCTTGAAATGCAAAGCCACTGATTAGAATCTGAGTGAAAGTTGTTACGACTTCACAAATGAATAAAAAAGCTTATCTTTTGCCCTGAAATTTTGCAAAATCTTACAAAGATTTCTGTATATCATAGACAACTTTTTATATAAATTAAAACTCATAAATTCAAAGATGCAGAAGAATGGAATTACTCGAAAGGTACATTTGAAGCGCAGAAAAGAGGAGATTTTTTCATACATCTTCTTCAGTTCAAAGATTGTAGTTTTATCCAGTTCCCATCGATGGATGTTCTAAACTCTGCTCTTCCTAATGGTTTCTTCAATTTCTCGTCAAAATCCACCAGGAGAGTCACTATCAAGAGAAACCAACATAGATTCAACTTGCCCAGCTCCAAATTCTCGTACTACCGCGCTTCATTTCTCCGAGTCTCGGCTCGATTCGGGGAGACCTCGAGGCAACATAATTCACTGAGGAAGAAGATTATCAGTGATGAGAATTGGCGTTCGAACCCGATTATGTCTGGCCCAGGTACACAATCTCGAAACGGTTGTGTTTTAGTCAATTAGACTTCCCAAAACAACAAGTTGTTCGCGATTCGACAAGAGCAAAACAGTTGTGTTTTACTCGTCGTCCATCAATATAACGTCTCTTAGCCAAGAGGGCTGTTTTGCGGTTTGACTCTCGGGTGGGTGATTGACCTGCATTTTTCTATGGTGATGGGTTTTCTTGCAAATTCGAGCCACTTGACGGGTTTTTTTGCAGAAAACCCTCAAATAAATAATTCATCTATTATTCTCTTGTTAAATATTGGATTTGAAAAAAATGATCTTAAATAATCACATATATATTTATATTTCTGTAAAATAAATCACTTGTGTAAATAAATCCAAAAAGTATCGTTTAAAAAAAATTAAAATATAGGGTCACATTTTGCTAATTTGCTTTAAGCCTCTAAATTAGTCGGGCCGGCACTGCCGAGATGGATGATCTTAACTGGGCTATGGCATGCCTAAGAGAAAGACAGTTTTATTCGATGCACTTTGAGACTGATTGCTCGGATTTGGTAAGCATGATCGAGAATCCCGCAGATTGGCCAGCGTTTATGTCAGAACTAGACTCCTTCCATCTCCTTAGAGAGTTATTCGAAAACTTTAGTTTATCTCTTATCCCTCGAGTTTTAAACGTCTCGAGCACGAGGCTTGAATTCGTCTCCATTACAATTGTCCCCTAATGCTCTTCCAGAACATTATTCATATGTAGTTGATACATTGTGTGTTGCAGGGGATGATTACAAGATTAAAGTTTGGAACTACGAACCACACCATTTCACTCTTACCGGGCATCTCGGTTGTATCCGCACTGTCCAATTTCACCACGAAAGCCCATGGATTGTGAGTGCTAGTGACGATCAGACTATCCGCATATGGAACTGGCAGTCACGGACTTGTATTTCTGTGCTGACTGGTCACAATCATTATGTTATGTGTGCTTCTTTCCATCCAAAAGAAGACCTTGTCGTTTCAGTATCCTTGGATCAGACTGTCCGTGTCTGGGATATTGGTTCTCTTAGGAAGAAGAACTCTAATAATCTTAGTGGTGTGATGCACGTCCTCCGAGGTCATAATATGGGAGTAAAGTGGGCTTCTTTTCATCCCACCCTTCCTCTCATTGTCTCTGGTGCAGATGACCACCAAGTAAAGCTGTGGCGTATGAATGGTATTTCTTTTACTGAAATCCGTCTTTTTTTTTCTTCATAATTTTTTTTTTTTATGAACCATCATTTGTACACTGAATTGCAATTTTTTTAATAGTGAAGCTGAGCTAATAAATGCGTTTTTTTACTGCATGCAGAAACTAGAGATTGGGAAGTGGCTACACTGCAAGGCCATATGAATATATAACGTTTCATTCAGTTATGTTCCATGCAAAACAGGACATCATTGTATCCAACTCTGAGGATAAAAGCATTCGTGTCTGGGATGCTACCAAGCGAACTGGAATCCAAACTTTTCGCCGTGAACATGATCGATTCTGGATTCTTGCAGTTCACCCTGAGATTAATTTACTGGCAGCGGGACATGACAACGGTATGACCGTGTTCAAACTTGAGAGAGAACGTCCTGCATTTGCTGTAAGTGGTGATTCTTTGCTCCATTCCAAGGATGGATTTTTGAGGTACTACGAATATTCAACTCAAAGCTCTAGCTGTAAGTGGTTTTGATTTATCGTTTCACATACCTTTATAGTTTTACCTCAACACCCTTATACTCCTTAATGTTCAGATGGCGGGGCTGTCGTCTCTCAAGACTGGTGACTATTTCGGTGTGTTTCCGGTTACAGGAAAGCTCTTAAATGTAAGCAAAGCCTCCGCCAAAAAGATTAGAGAAAACCAAGATATCCCTCATATTATGAAGATTCTTATCACTAAAGATGGAAGCTACGGATATTGTCAAGTCACTAAGATATGGAAGGATAATGATCATGACTGATCAAATATGTTTACACTTCTTACAGTGCATTATTCTATACATATTGGTTCAATTATAAATGTTCTTGACAAAATCTTTCTTTCCACCTTGTTCAGGATTGTGATGGGTATCACATAAAAGGACTAATCATCAACTTGATTCGTACTTTTTGGCCTAGCTTATTACAAAGGAACCCATCATTCATAACCGTGTTTGTAACACCATTGTTAAAGGTAAGTAGAATAACTTCCTCCTCGCATAATATCTTATAGTAGATAAAAGAATGTTAATGACTGCCCTGAACATATTGTACTCAGGCTACTTCACATGAGACTAGAAACGAAACGTTGTATCATTTTACGCAATGCGTGAGTACGAGGATTGGAAAAAACACAATGATCTAACCAAATGGACTATCAAATACTACAAGGTTTGATTTCCGCTGTAACCATTTAGAGAGCACTTTTTGATAGGGCTCGCGTTCTCTGCAATACTAAAATTTGTCCATATATCTTTTTCCAGGGTTTGGGTACAAATACTTGTGAGGAAGGAATATCCTATTTTAGCGAAATTAAACGACATATTCGGTCTTTTGTTTGGGATAATGATCACGATGCAAATAAAGCTTTTGAAGTTGCCTTTAGTACAGAAATCGGACCCCGGCAATTATGGTTGAATAATTATGTGGTATAAAGGATTTGATTTATCTTTTAAATATCTCTGTTCTCTTTATTTTTTTTATCCGTCTGTTTTGACTTTTGATGTCCCTTATTTCGGCCAGCCTGAGACTTGCCTTGATTCGAAGAAAATGGAAATTACTTACAGCGAGTTCATCAACAAAGAATTGATTTTTTATTCCGTGGCGAGTCTTCAAAGGTCAATCCCGTTATTGGTTGATGGGTTCAAACCGAGTTCAAGACATATACTTTTCTGTGCTTTCAAGAAAAATCTGGTTCACGACACCAAGGTTTACCAATTCGCCAGTTATGTAGCAGAACACTCGGCCTATTTTCAAGACGATCAAAATCTTGCCAAAACAATCATTTGCATGGCGGAGGATTACGTTGGTACTAACAACATCAATCTACTTCAACCAATTGGTCAATTTGGTACCCGTGTTTTGGTAAGTATAGTTTATGGAGCAACTGTTCTTGTTTACTATCTATGCTCGTACTCAAGTACATGATTGTGGTAGGGTGGACAAGGTGCATCCAATCCAAGATACATTTTTACAAAGCTCTCGTCAGTGACAAGGGTCTTGTTTCCCAAGGATGATGATGACTTTCTTGAGTACGGGAATGAAGGCGGACAAATTAATGATAGAGCCAACTATGTAATTCTTTGCCATCTTTAATTTTTTTTTTTTTTTTTTACTAAGACTAGTTAACTGAATATATGAATGCTTGTCAGGTACATGCCCATCATTCCTACTGTACTTGTAAATGGCGCTGTAGGAGTTGGAACTGGGTGGAAAACTTTCATACCAAACTATAATTCTAGAGAGATTGTTGCTAATGTAAAGCGTCTACTTAATAATGAATCCATGGTGCCTATGATTCCATGGTATAAAGGTTTTAAAGGTACAATTCAGAAAACTGAGCATGATGGGTGCTACCAAATCACTGGTCTATATGAGGAGGTTGATGAAACAACAATTAGAGTATTGGAATTACCAGTCAGAAAGTGGACTTCTTGGGTTCATTGAAGACATATAATGCCCCCCCCCTTTATCAAGGTAGAATGCATGCTTTAATTAGAAATTGTAATACTATTCTTGTATGCAAGCTTCTTTCTGATTCATTCTTTTTTGCATGAAATCATCGACCGCAGTGATCATGTGTTTGTAGATATAACGATCAAATTAACAAAGGAAAACATGATGGTAGCTAGAAGAAAGGGTTTGGTTGAAACTTTCGGCCTCTGTAGAGTAATTAGTACAAAAAATATGCATCTTTATGATGAGACTGGTAAAATAAAGAAGTATGAGACTCTAGAACAAAGTAAGAAAAAGATATTCAAATGTTTATTTTGTGTTATCTGCTTCATAAAATACACTAATTTTTACATCTCCATTGCAGTTCTGAAGGAGTAAATAACTTGGATTCCAATGCCAAGTTAGATATTTTTCTTGGCTTTGGTGAAGCTTTTAATGAAGCAAGCTGTGTTTCATCAAAGAAATAGCATCCTTTGGTATGTGCATTTTTTTGTGCAGATTTGGTTGTTCCTAAAGTCTCTCGGTGCACTCTCTCTCATTGAAGAGACTCATAATAAATCTACAAAACAATATTGATGGTTTTGAAGATAATTGATATCGACTCTGAAAGTTATATAATAAATAACTTAGATTCCAATGCCAAGTTAGATATTTTTCTTGGCTTTGGTGAAGCTTTTGATGAAGCAAGCTATGTTTCATCAAAGAAATAGCATCCTTTGGTATGTGCATTTTTTTAGCAGATTTGGTTGTTTAGTAAAGAAGTCAAATGGCTGATACCAAATCGCTGAGCCGGATATGGAAAGGGTCGAGTGAGAGATTGAAGGAATTAGATAGGATAAGCCAATTACCTAGTCCTTTGGTATGTCACATAATTTCTCATCTTTCCTAAATGATGTTGTTAAGACAAGCGTTTTATCTACCAGATGAAAGACTCTCTGCTTTGGTGCCTGAGTGTTTGCTATCGTCTCTCGAGTTTGTTGAATTAAAAATCCCAATCCGAGGATATGTTGCAGAAATGAAGTTAGTAAGGTATTTCCTAGAGAATTCGGCTATCTTCAAGAAACTCACTCTACGTTTGGATTATTGTGCAATTCAGATTCAACATGGATTCGTCAACAAACTCCTAATAATCCCAAGACGTTCTACCAAATGTGAAGTCGTATTCCTTGATTGGTAAAGAGCCGAGAGAAGATAGTGTGAGGTTTTGTGATTTTAGGTATAGACAGTGCAAAAATGCGTTTGTAGTTTCATGGTTGGTTCGAACTTGTTCTTTTGCTACTTGGTTTGATTTCAATGACAGTTCAAACTAACGAAAACTAACAAAGAAACTAAGGTTTATCTAGTAGTTTATCATTTTCTTTGATGGTAAATAGTAATACAAATGAATATAAAAACATCGACTTCAACAAATTATTTCAGATCTCTCCAATTCGATTGACCGTATTCGGCCAAAAATATTCATTTTGAAAAGAAATAAATAAAAAAAAAGAATAAATGAGTTAGGCTTCTAATTAATGCTATCTATAAATTTTGGGCCTCTTTATATCAATTGAATTTTTATTTTTATTTGCTTATATTCTTGGCCGATTACGGGTTTCTTCTTCTTCTTCTTCGTCGTTGTTGTTACGGTGATACACACGAGGTATTAATCAAGGAAAGTGTTAAGGAAGAGCTCGGAGATTTTCGTTAATATAAAGTTTGTTGATCGACAATAGTTGAGGCAATGCTAAATGGTTGATCAAAATGAGTTGGTTGAAAAAAACACAGTAGATCGTAAAGAGTAGGTCGATTAAATGACGAACTGCAAAGGTATGTTTGAGTTCGGTAGTTAAGCAAGATGTTTGTAGGTCGATAAGTAAGTCGAATGTATTGAAGTTCTTTGTTTAGAGCATTTATTACAGATTTCAGATCCCGTTTCAAATGAGGGTACAAGACTCTGGGTGATGGGTTGTATGTGAATAACAATCATGATAAGGGGCAAGAACGAAACAGGGAGAAACAGCTAGATGGCAGAAAGAAGAAGGCAAACTGTTATAGGTGCGGGAAAATAGGGCACTATAAAAGAGATTACACACAGAAAAAACAGGATGCAGGAGACGTTGCAAACGGTGCAGAGAATGGCAGTTCAGATGGTGGAGATTCAGACATGTTGTGTGTCACGTCAGGAGGTAATCATAGTGATTCCTAGATTCTGGATACAGGATGCTCATACCATATGACTCCGAACAGAGAATGGTTTGAGGCATATAAGGCTGGAAGTATGGGTTATGTTCGATTGGGAGACGATAGGGCATGCAACATTGTTGGTATTGGACAAGTCAAGATACGAATGCATGATGGCATCATCAGGACGTTGGATGATGTAAGGCATATTCCAGTAATGGGAAAGAATCTGATTTCCTTAGGTACGCTTCATAAAAACGGATTCAGGTATAATGCAGATGAGAGTGAAGACGTTTTGAAGGTTTACAAAGGAGGTGAGACGTGGATGCAAGGGCAGATTACAAGCGGTAATACTTATCTTCTGGTAGGGAATACAGTTGTAGGTGGAGCTGCAGTTGCACTATCTGAGTCAGACAATATGGTCGGCAATGCGCTTGTAGTACAAATGATTCAGGAGAAAAGAGAATGGATGGGTGCTATGACAGAGCGAGGTGCTGAGCAAGGTGGAGCCAAACCGGTTATTGTGGAGGAGTTCAAGCATAGCTTGGATGATCTCCATGTCTTCCAATGCTAAAGGAAGAAGGAAGTCCTGCCCCAAGAATCTAACAAGTGTTCGAAGATGAAGATACAAGAGATTTTTTGTCAATGTGGAGTTTGTTGTGAAAGTGACATAAAAATCTATGTGATTTCGGCTAGGGTTAGATTTTGGGTTTATGGCACATCCCTTTTAGGAAAAGGAATTGTATATTCATATTAGGAAAAGGAATGGTACAATCATATTAAGAAAAAAAAAATTTATTTATTAGGTTTCCTATTAGGATTGGGTTTAAGGTGAGACTTATATAAAGGGATCTAAGGGTTTGTAATCATTCATTCACAAGTTGAAAAAATACCCTAAGACAAAGGGTATTTGTCTCAATTTTGATTCTCTCTTAATTTCGCCTAAAGGTTTTTGTTATTCACCCTAATTATCAACATATCTATATAGTTTGTAATATTAACGATTTAATAGTCGGTCTATAGGAAAATAGTCTAATGGAATGTCTACTTTCAGGATTCGATTATTGGACAAGGTCCCATTTCACAGGTGAAAGATACAACATTATGTACTCAAACATTGCTGAGGCGTGGAACGCGATTCTTCAAGAGGCACGGGAGTACCCACTCACAATACAAAAAAAGAGGTGTGTTGCATCACTTAAATAGTATCACAATATTAAGTGATATTAAATTGAATTACTTATTAATAAATAATACAAATTATGTGATTTAACATCGGTTATAATAATTGATACTGTTTTTGACTTGTTTGACATCAATTTCATATAATTGATACAAATTTACATTAGTTTACATCACTTCCATAAAATTGTTACAAAAATATTAATTCACATCAATTATTTAGTTGATGCGTTTACAAAATTGAATTAACATCACTTAGAAAAATGATAGAAGATTTACATCAATAAAAAGTTATATATTTATATAAATAATAAATGAATAATAATAATAGTTGAATTTCACAAACGTAAATTCTATTTTAGAAATAAGATTGTGACTTTAATATCTCTTTTAAAAAACATCCTATAATATGGCCAATCATATTTTGGCATGTGGCTTCTTTATATTTAAATGAATATTAACAAAAAAAACAATTGCAATGCATTACATGTACGTGTTCACTATTAAAGTATTGATTTGTATTTGTTTAATCAAAAATATTTTCAAATAACGATTTAATTTGGCTCAAAATCTGTTCATATCTTCATTTTTTCCTCAAAACTAACAAATTAGATTTTCTAGATTTGTTTTCCTTTTTTTTTCTCACACACTATCCTTATTCCTAGCCCACAATCTTCATAAATGCTAAATTATCTCTCTTATTTGATACCTTCAAAAATCTTGAAAAGCTGATCTCTCTTACTCTTTATTTTATCTTCTCTTTTTATTTGCGAGTGTGATTCCGATTTTCTCACTGGTATTTCAATTTTTTCCAGTGTTATTTTGGTTTCCATACTCATCAATCTGCCATGAATGTTGGCTATGTGTGAAGAAAAAACAAGAACATATGGTGAATTCGCCCTATAACATGAGAGATGGTGATATTGAGATTTAGGAGTCGTGCCTACACGGTTTGGAAAAAGCAAATAATAAAGGTATCTCAACACTTATGCTAAATACATTTACAAATAATTATAAATTTTCAGAGATTCGAAGAAATATATTATTTTACTTTAATCCAAAATTTTGCCAAATTTGATTCAAGGGTTCTTTAACCAGGAACAAACTTACAGCTTTTGTTCTACAAACGGAAGAGACAAGGCAAGGAAAAAAATGGAAGTTTCCAAGATGAAAGAATTGGACAAGATGCTAAATCATAACTAGCTTCATCGGTATCTTTTTAAATCATACAACTATATTTTTCTTTTGGTTATAAAGTGTTGTTGAAAGTATATATTAATAGGGTTCGATCCATGAATTTTTACTTTACTTTTATATATGAGACTTATTATTTATGATATTGTATTATTACAATCTTCTCAAGATCTTATAATAGTTGAAAACGATTGATTTTGAGATGAATATATCCACCATTTTTTGCTATATAAAAAGCATCTAATTATGAAATAATAATTTCTGAAAAATATTTAAAGCAATATCCATATTTAATTAAATCTTATAAATTTAAAAGCAAGTAGATTTTTTATTTGTTACAAAAATGATGCGTGAGTATTTTAATGACAATCAAAATGATGTGTGCATTTTAACTGATATAATATTACCATCATTTGTGAAAACAGACACAAATTATTTACATCAGTTATGGCAATAGACACGCAAATATTAAAATCGGTTATGCTAACCATCATAAATATTTATATCATTTTTGGTAACTGACACATAAATGCATCGTTTATTACAATTGTTGTAAATATTTCCATCATTTACTATAACCGATACATTAATTTGCATCGCCACTATCAGAATCGATTATATAAGTGATGGTAATACATTTATATCATTCAATAACCGATGTAAATGTAAAAAATAAATGATGCTAACTACTTTGTTTCTTGTAGTGTCATTTCCATGCTGGAGTACATACAGACAACAATAATGTCATGGTTCTCACTTAGAAGAGCCAAAGCGACCCGAGATCAACAAATTCTGACACCGCACGTCCGTGAGTTGATAGCAGAAATCTTCGACGCCTCTTATGGGTTGGCGGTTCGGTCAATTAGTGAGAATGAGTTTCAGGTTCAAGAAAGGCGTGGAGAATGCTTTACGGTGAAGTTGGAAGTAAACACATGTTCGTGTCTCCAGTTTCAGGTATTAGGCATCCCATGTGTCCATGCGATGGCAGCTGCTGCACGTTGCGGGAAGCCGACAAATGAGATCGTGGCGAGCCCGTACTATGTTGCAATTTGGAAAGAAGGATATTCTCAGAAAATATATATGGTGCCTTCTGTTGGTGCCGTGGAGATTGGAGGTGGGACAATATCAGAATTGCTACCTCCCCCCGTTAAACGCCCACCAGGCCGCCCGAAGAAAGCTCGTATTCCATCACAGGGAGAGCCAAATGTATTTATGGAATAGTTGTACCCCAAACGTTTATAGTCCGACTACATTTGTATGGTAATATGTCCTTTCCTTTTGCAGAAGAGGCAGAAAGTTGCAACACGCAAGTGCACCCGTTGTCGTCGTGAAGGACACAACAAGGCTTCATGCTGTAAGTCGGAGGTAGCGGTGCAGGGCAATAAGAAGGTCGTTCAAGGTATTCTTTTTTGGAACGAGGGGAAGAACGTCAACCCTTAAGGGAGACGCTTTAGGAGAAGCGGATAATTACCTAATGGGGGGGAGGGGGGGGGG
>PKMM01026435.1:372975-402364 GCA_002933915.1 Eutrema heterophyllum | reverse complement strand
ACCTTCTTTTTGGACATGTTATATATAAATTGCCTAATGGGGGGGAGGGGGGGGGGAGGGAAATATTCTAGTATATGCATCTGATGCCATATACCACATACTATTTGCTCCTTTTTACTCCCACTCGTGTGACCAATGTTTTTGATTTTCATGTTTTCAGTTAAGTTTGTAGGATCTATGTCATGCCCCCTGTAACCTTCTTTTTGGACATGTTATATATAAATTGCCTTGCACGTTGGTAAATTATGTTATTGAATTAAAAAAGTATAATGACTATTCCCACATACTATAGTATAGACATTTCAATAACAACAAACTCAAGGTCAATATTACCAATCGATAGAGAATGTACTCACTTAAGTCCGGGATTGTTATATACAAAGTCGGGTAAAGTTTTTAGAATGACTACAATTATTATGGTGATAGTCTGACTGTTCAGGCGTGATAGTCTGATTATGGTGATAATCCAAACTGAGTTAACTTTAAAGTTATAATTAGAGGCTATTTAGCATTCAGCCAAGTCGGTCCCTGTTTTCTTTTTTGGAAGCTAAAGAAACCCATAACTCATTGCTTGCCGGGTACTTCAGCAAGGTATTTAGCATTCAGCCAAGTCGGTCCCTAAAAGTCTTCATTGTTTGGCCATGAGGCTTGTAGGAGAGAGGATCTCAAATCCTGAAAAGTACAAGGATGCTCCACCCGATCCAGCAGTGGAGGATCCAAGTCTTTACCACTATGCGATTTTCTCTGACAACGTGATTGCCGTGCCAGTTGTGGTGCGATCGGTTGTGATGAACGCCGAGGACCCATGGAAGCATGTCTTTCATGTGGTGACCGATCGAATGAATCTTGCAGCCATGAAGGTCTGGTTTAAGATGCGTCCTTTGGACCGTGGTGCCCACTGCCCAGGCCCGTCCCGACCATAAGGTAAGAGAAGCATCAGCTTTAGGCCACATATAAATAAGTTATTTTAAAGGCCACATATTAATTGGTACACTAGTCTAATGGACATCCCCTAGTCATCCTCTCCCTCACGTGATCGATGAATCAATGTGTAAACAGATTAACAATTTTTTTAGTTTTCTTCTTGTTTCTTTTTTTTCTTCCTTTTGGCGTCAAACAAATATCATTCTTATTTTCCTTTTTAAATTCTCGGCATTGCTTTTCTTTTCTTAAGTCTTATTTTTTTTCTTTCAGATTTGTGTGTGTGTTATTCTTCTAATTTTATTTATCTTGTTTTTTTTTTAATTATCAAATATTTTCAGCTAACTTATTATGATTAAATATACTTTTGTTTCATCTTAATTTTTGTCAATCTATATTTTTGGTTTATTTGGTTTTTTTATCATTTAATGAAATAATTTAACCTTTACAAATAATAATAATTTTGATTACTTTAAGAAAAATATAATAGAAATTTGTTTACACAATCAAATATATATATATATATATATTNATATTTTATTAAATAAAAAATTATTAAATATAAAAAGGCCATATTTTTACGCCTCCCAAGACTTAGAGACGGCACTGGTGGTGCCCATGTTGACTCTTCACAGCAAAAGCTTCTCCAAACTACAATGTCTCTCTTTGTTCTCTCTTTCATACTTGTCTGCCTAAGATTAAAAAAATGAAATCCATGTTCTAAAGTTTTAATTTGTTCCCGTTATAGAATGGTCTCATAATTATCTACTTATTAAGTATGAACTTATGTGTATGAACTCAGACTTGAAGGTTGAGTAAATTAGAATGGTCTCAAATTTCAAAGGATTTGTTTGGTGGTGAATGAAGATTTTCTTGGAGTGAACATTCTTTTGCAAGTGTTTTTTATTTATTTTTATTTTATGCCAAACTATGTTTTTGAATTGGTACAAAAATCCGTTTTCAAATTTAAATAGAACTTAAGATAGCTTTCAGGTATCAACTCAATTCCACAACTTTCAGGTATCAACTCAGTTCCAATTTCTTCCCCATATGTGTTTCTTTTTTCGAGTTTCTTCTTGATCTTGATTTGTTCTCTGCAAAGTTTGTGAATTTTACAGAAAAAGTGTCGGTTTTTGATTCTAGTCCTTGCATTTTTAACAAAATTAACTACTCATACTTCAGGTGAAGTCTGCTCCATAAATATGAAGCAGACTTCAACTGAAGTCTGCATAAATGTGCTAAAAACATAATCAAACAAGAAAATTGAGTCTCCCATAATTATAACACATAAACAGTTCAAACTCATACATAAACAAAACAATAGGTAACACACATGTCAAAACAAGAAAATCTAAAAAATTCATTATAAATATGCTATAAATGCATTTTTAACAAAATTAACCACACAGACTTCACACTGAAGTCTGGTTCCGTATAAAAAAGTAGACTTCAGTGTGAAGTCTGTCCCTTTTATAAAAGTAGACTTCACACCAAAATCTGTATTTTAGGTTACTTTTGCAATTGCAAATTAACAAAGGAAATATTACAGACTTCACATGAAATCTACGCAATTAAGCAGATTTCACCTAAAATCTCCGCCTAAATTAGGTATTTTTGCAATTGACCATCAATTTGACTTTTCAAAAGTAGACTTCATGTGAATTCTGCGGAATAAACAAGTTAATTTTGCAATTGACCAGAATTTGACAATAATTTGACTTTTTCGAGCAGACTTCGGGTGCAGTCTGCGGAATTTCACCTGAAGTCTACTCTAAAAATGAAGTCTACTAGAGGTTAGTTTTGCAATTGACCAAGTTTGACTTTAGTAAAGTAGACTTCATGTGAAGTCTGAAATGTGCAGACTTCATACGAAGTCTACGCTAGGTTAGTTTTGCGTTTGACCAAAATCTCGAATTAAATTAATTGGAGACTTCGCATGAAGTCTACGCAATTAAACAGACTTCACCCGAAGTCTGCTAATTAAATGATTTTCCTGGTCAATGTTTGAAATTTTTGTCAAACGCAAAACTAACATCTCGATTTAGAGCAGACTTCAGATGAAGTCTGCTCTAAAAAGTCAAAGTTTTGGTCAAATGCGAAACTGACCTAGAGTAGAAGTCTGGTTTTTCTAGATTTTAGGTGAAGTATGCTCTAAAAAAGTCAAAGTTTTGGTTAAATGCAAAACTAACATCGCTTTTACGCAGACTTCGCATGAAGTCTGCATGATTTTTTTTGTTTTCAAAGGAGAATTCGCAGACTTCGCATGAAGTTTCCGTTGAAAAACTCAAAAATAGTCAATTGCAAAACTAACTTATGCGTTGACTAGAAGACTTCATATGAAGTCTCCGATATAGAGCACATGAAGTCTGCTCTCGCGAAACAGATCTGAAAATTAACGAAAATCAAGTGGATAATTACCTAGATCCGGTTTGAGCTCGTTTTTAGCTTCGTCAAGTGCCCAAGACTTCGAATTTCACCAATACCAAAGAAGCATAGTCGTTTTTTATGCAAATATCACCAAAAATCACAAGATCAATGAATTTGCAATTTTAAAACGTAAATTAGAGAGTTTTTGGATGAAATTGGAGAGGAAATGGAAGATTATGAGGTTATGGGCTCACACATTGAACATTTAGAGCTAGAAAATCGGTTGGGTAAGCATTTAGAGCTTGAAATTGGTTGTTAATGGTGGTTGGGAAAATTGAAAAATATGACATTTTCATAAATAAGTTATATGCCATAGATTATTGTATTTTTTTGCTATTTAAAAATAAAGTAAAAATTTAAGAATATAATGGTATTTTCGTGAATATGTATGGTTGTGAAGGATATAATGGAAAGAAAGTGATATTTGTTAAAAATGAAAAAAAAAAAAAAAAAATTATGTTTGCATTTGACCTTGTGAGTATTTTTTTGCAAGTATCCCATAAATTTTTTGTCCATATAGACAAATAAAGTATGTAAACAGATAGCCGTTGAGGAGATTAACTTTTGTCTTGTTACCTACTAACCTACCTCATTTACTCAAATTACATATTTGTACTAATTTAATTGTGCAAAAATAATTGAGTATGTTTTATGGTTTACATCAAACTGATCTACATGTCCATAATCTAACTATATATCAACAATAGCGAAACTATCCACAATAACAAAACAATTCATAATTGTATCATACATGCATGAGCATGACCACATATATATGTAAACCAACCGACGACATTATACATATATAAGACATTGGTGCTCTTCCCACATGTTTTATGCCAGAAGAAAAAAACTCCACAAGTTTAAAATCAAATCACCACTTGCATTCTCTTTATCTTGTGCAGCCATCTCGCGTCGGTCTTCTTCAGATCAGCCACTTGGGTTCACCTCGTTTAGGTACACCATCTTGGTGATCCTTCGGATCTTCCTCACGGTAATATATTGGTTTTGCCACTTTGGGTCAGCCTCGTTGATCGTCTCTCGGTCTGAGTTTCAACACCGACGACATTAGACATATATAAGACATTGGTGCTCTTCCCACATGTTTTATGCCAGAAGAAAAAAACTCCACAAGTTTAAAATCAAATCACCACTTGCATTCTCTTTATTATACGTGCAACTTAAATTTATGAAAATAAAATAGTATATTTATACCCAAAAAAATCATATCGTAGTTAATACTGATCTATTGAACATGTATTATCAGATTTAAACCAAAATTTCTATTGTTTTGATTGAGTACATTTATTTTTTTACTTTAAGTTATGAAAATAAAACTAAAAGTGAATAGTTTAACTAAACATATGAAGCCAATAATGTTTATACAAAATTACATATGCTTAAAGCTTACTATTTTTTTTTTTTGGATTACCCGGAGGTTCTGGGTCGAAACCCGTAATTCCCCTAGACCCAGAACCACAACATGTAATATTAGTTCCGTCCCAAGCGTCACTCGATCACATAAACTTACAATTTTTTTGATAAATATTTATATATAAAAATGATAGCCGTGTTAATTATTATGATATTTACAGTCAAAAGTTATCATAGACGCCAAAAATGAAGAGAAGATTTACTTATCCGATGATGAGAAAACTCAAGCTTGCCTCACAATTCTGCATAAAAGGCTAGTGTGTGTGTAAGCAAAGTTAGGTGTGTGCATTGCATTTTACTTACACGTTCTTGCTTAGGGTTTTTAATTATTAATTTGTTACTACTCTTTACCATGCCTTTTTAAAAAAAAAATGTTAATTAAGTTTACGAGACGGTATTTGCATTATGTCGTTTATTTGGTTTGAATCTTAGCATATTTTCGATCTTAGAATTAGGTTTCGATGCTAGTTTTCTTTCTAATCCTTTGTATTTTTTCTTGTACTTCATCTTTACCTTGATAATAATACCAGTCGTTTAAAAAAAACAGGTGTCCAGATCGTACATTTTTGCATTAGCTTTTTGGAATTATTCCCTCCCCTAAAAAGTGTCATATCTATATCTATAAACTATCATTGGTGTACTAACAGATTTAAGGTTTTAAATTAAATTAATTCGAAGGAGTTAATGGGAATCACACCCTATGGTCTAGCCTAAGTATTTAAAGCTAAGTATGTCGAAAATGTGACCTGATCTCACCGTCATATCGAATATAACGAACGACCTATCACTGCGATAGACGATCTTATCCATATGATATTGGACCTATCAGTATGTTTATACGTTCTTATTAATTCGTATAATATATGATCTTATCAACATGATATGCGACCTACCAAAATGATATTGTTACCTACTGAGATGGTTCATGGTCTACCATTGGTTTAAGCTTTACTTAACCAGAGTTTAACCGATAGTGAATTTATTTTTCCCAGCACTATACTTTGCATTATTGCATATCATTTTTTATTATCCATAGACTTGATGGATGATTTTTCTATATTTTACCATCCAATCCCAAAATATCAGAGACTCATAACTGAATCGACTCCGGATATTACAACTATAGTTAATAAATTATTTTTTAATTTAACGCAACTTTCAATATAATGTACGAGCCAAAAGATATATGTTCTAAGAAAACTTTATTCATCAACCGAGTTATCTTATTTCATTAAATCCAAACAACCTTAACCCAAATAACAATACAAAATCTTCCACTCAAAAGATTTTTTCCTCTCAGCTAACCTGCCATGTTGAAATCAGTATCTCTAATCTATATCGTTTAATAACTGAGTTTTATGATTGGTCCGTAAACTATTAAAAAATTAATTTTTTCATATTTTACTACTTATGAAAATAATAAAATATTATGAAAATTGTAAAAAGTTTAACCAGGCACGATAAATTAAAATAATATAAACAACACCTTTAACAAAGAATTCATTACGTACTTGTAGTCAATGAAGTGTGAATGAAGAATGTACGATTGACAATCAATTTTTTATCTTCTTTCTTAGCTAAAGACAAAGCGGTACAAATGGAGCTTTATTATGGAAAAAAACATAATTATTAATATAACATTTTAATCTCTAAGTTAATGAGTCTACATATGAATTCAAACGAAACAAACAAGAGTAATTGCACTAACTACTATTAATTAATATCAAAATTAACTCACCTTTTTTTATACTATGTAACAACTACTATTTATAAAAAAAGTTTAACTTACCCCTAACTATCCTAACTAATTACATTTGTATATTTCTCTCTCATCAACTACTCTACACGGCGAAGAAAAAGAAGAAGAGGAGTTGTCAACGAGGACGAGGACGGCAGTGACGACGGAAAAGATTGCGACAGTGGCGACGGCGGTGGTGGTACCGACGATGGTGACGGCGGCAACGGCAATGGTGACGGCGGCGGCGACGATGGTGACAGCGGCGACGATATCTTCGGTGGGTGATGGTGTCGGTGGTAGGGATCGTGTCGGTGACAGTGGTGGCGGCGGTGGTCACTGTGGTTGTGTTCAATTTCATTTTGTCTGGGTTTTGATGTTTTTTAGGCGTTAATTACGTTGAAATTAATCAATAACAAAGTTATCCAATAGATTATCAGTATAATTTTGTTATGATAACAAAGTTAGATTACTAATAACACATAATTTCTATGATATGATAACCATATTATCACAAGAATTTTTAAATTTTCATATTTCATATATTTATGTGAAATGATAACTGGATTAACACCATAATTTATGATATGATAACTGGTTTAACATGACAATTTCATAAAAATTAACATGATAACTGGTTTAACATGACAATGTTAACGATACCAACTATATGTTAACGATGCTAACAATGATAATTGGGTTAACATGACAATGTTAACGATGCTAACAATATGTTTTTTTGGTGATGAACAGTGGTCGTCGAGTTTTGATGAACAGTAACTCCGGCCGTTAATGAACAGTGTCACCGGCTTCTTCTGTGAGAAAATGAGTTTTCATACCAATGACATTTCTGTAATTATCCAAAAAGCAAATGATATTTTAGGTTTAATCATTTTTTCTCTTTCATATTTATCTAATTTACAAATTATTATTACTACTTACCTAATTTATCAATCAACCTACCATATATACTTAAATCACCCTTCAAACAATCACTTTATTTTAACATCTTTAAAATTCTATAAAACTAATATTTATAATATAATATTATATATCAAACACAAAATAAAAATTTATATAATATACAAATCCGCGTATACACGCGGATCTTCACCTAGTTATTATCGAAGACTCTCTCAAACCGTTCCTTTCATCTTCCAACCCTCAATAACTCACTTTAGTTTTCGCCAGATAATTTATGTGGTCAGCGGCTTCGACCGCTGGATCTCTCTCTCTCTTTTTGTTTTTCTTCGTTTATTTTTGATTCGCTATAAGTTTGGCATACGATCGAGAAGATGTTTTCGTTTTGGAGGTTCAATCCAAAAATGCTACCTACACATATAATTTGCATCAGAACAAAATCAAATACGGACAATGAGAATAACGGATTTAGTGATCCATTAGTGAATAATGCTTGTCGACGTACCATTGTCATATTTACTTCATTTGATATAATTTCTCAGCATATAGTACATATATCTATTTAATTAATAATTTATTTTTTGAAAGTTATCTGATTTTTAATCTCGATTTAAATTCTATAAAATTGTTTGCTGAAAAAAAAACGTTTTGTAAATATGCAGCTTTAGTATTTGCATTTTCTTGAATAAAGAACTTCATAAGATAATGTCTTATTGGACTCGAAGAGTAATTGTTACGGCCCGATAATGTATAACAACAGATGACGTGAGCCCAAATAATATAATTTATTTTTTTCTTTTTGGCCGACGAGGATTTGGTTACCGAGAGTTTGAACGGTCGTCAGAATTTCGGAGCTTCGTAGTCTCTGTGTGCCTTGGCTTTAATGGCGGCAATATCCTCTGCTCAATGCATATTCTCTTGCAACTCCCATCATCTTCAACGCGAGCAGGTGAAATCTCTCTGTTGTCATTTCTCCACGAGTAGCGAATAAAACCTTGTTATGACTCGAGAAATATGACTTTATTCCTCCGTTTTTTCAAGCAGAGTGGGTCGCTTTGGAGATTGGGCTCTAGGGTTTTAATATCGTGGAAGCTTTCTCTGTTTTCTCGAGTGGATTTGAAGCGAAGGTGATTATGTCCTTGTCTACAGTTTTTAATTTCGATTGTTTAACTCGGAAAACAAATTCGATTTTACCCTTGAAGCAGCTATGATTCTGTGTAATGCAGTTAGATATGAGATAATGATTGCATCTTTTGGGTCTAATAAAACAGGAGAACTTTGATCTGTGCAGTCAAGGGAGATGCAGAAGGAGCGTTTAAGAAAACTGTTGAAATCGATCGGATGATTGATGCTCTTAAAGATGCAAACCCAAGAGAAGTAAGTCTGCAATTTCTTTTGCTTTACTCCTTCAACTCTATTTCACTTTGTAATGAAAACGGGAAATGTGGTGTGTGTGTTGTTATCTTCTCTTGAGTAATTGAGTTTTTTGCCATTTCCCTTGAACAGCTTGAGAAGCTTGTTGTTGAAAACATCCTTGCTTTTGATGAGGTTTTTTGGATAAGACTCGCGGCCAGGTCGGATACTTGCAAATCAGACGATGACAAGGCACGCATTTTCTTTTGTCTATGTCAATGATTAACAAGATTCTCTTTTCGCTAATGCTCCAAGGGGCCGGTTTGTTTCTTGCAGAAGGACTATGAGGAGTTAGCTGCAACCGTGATGACTATAGTTGACTGCGTTGTGAATAAGACTCGGGTTTTTTTCTCTCTTTCTTCTGTTATTTTGGTTCCATGTCTCTTCTTCTTCAGTGTTTCCTTTACTATATATCCCTGTAGGAAAAGATAGAAACGTCTACTGATGTTCTGAAAGGAATTTTAAGACCCGTTGTGGAAGGAGTGGAAGAAATTTCATGGCCTCCAAGAGATCCTGAAGCCATCAATCAAATGGAAAAGGTATACTTGTTGTTCTACATCTTCCTCAGATCTCCACGAGGGTTATCTACTTTTTGGATTTCTTGATGTGATATACTCAGGGTACTGATATCAATGTCTTACCAGGAAATAATACAACGGGAAAAAGAAGGGCAATTAGATGAAGGATTTCTTTCAGAAGTTAGTGCTCAGCTACGGCAGGTAAGTGCAATGATTTTTTTCTTTTTGTTTCACTTGTAAGATCATAGACAAATGAGTTCTAAATAAAATGGAGTTTGGGTTCAAAACCGGAGGATGTTCTGAAGGAAAAAAAGAAAGAGTCTTTCCTTTTTTATAGTTTGAGGCTGAAGGTTGTTTTCAGGCAAAAGAAGATAAAGACAAACCAGGGCTTGCGGCTATGCTGCAAAAAGTTCTTCAACTCTATGCTGCTACGATTCTCTCCAAGCGTAGCTACGCAAAGAAAGGTACATTGCTCAATTTTGAAAACTTATTCTAAAGTCACTCTAGGCTTCCATTTTCTACAAACAGAATCGCATCACGTTTGCATCTATAAACTCAAACAAAGTATCAATTAGAACTTCTGGTTGTTGTCACAGGGAACGAAGTTGTAAAGGCCGAGCATTTTCTCGAAACTCTGATCAAAGGCACGTTGAGTCTTCTCATCTGCAATCTCTTTTCCATGTAGTAGAGACAAGAGTTTACTTTGGCTTTTGGTGTTTCAGCTCCCGAGGAACAATGGAACAAGCTTTTCTTAGACGGGTTAACAATTGGGAAAGGAGAACTCGCACCTGATGAGCTATCTGCCGTTATCAAGAAACGAATCGAGCGAACGCTGATTCGTACTGTAAGTAACACAAACTTGTTCCTACAGCTTATATATATATGTCTCTCTAGTCTCTACACAAAGCAAGATAAAAAAACATAACAATGTGAAGGGGAGGCTAACCGGGTTTAATTTGGGTTTCAACCAGATGGTGGTTTGATCCGGTTTTCCGAAATGACTCTCTCTTTAACCATTTTATTTTGATCGTACCAGGAAGGAGGCTCATACCAGCAGCGAGTCTTGATTGAGTATCTCAAAGGGATCGAGTCCAGGGCTACGGAAATTTTGAAGTTACTTCAATAATAATTCCGAAAATTATTTCCAATTTTTTTTAATTTTTATGTATTATCAATTCATAAATAAATCCAATTAAATTTCGTTTATCTCTCATAAAATAAAGTTTTACAATAGTTTTTATTTTATTTTGGTCTTAGGAATAAAATCTCAAAGATGAATGCTTCCGTCTAAAATAAAAATAAAAATAAAAATAAAAAGAAATGTAAGTAAATTGATTCCAATTAATTAGCGAGAAATTGGAAACAGATAACTGAGCGGAGGGATTCAGATCTAATCGACGAAACTGAAAGCCACCTTCGTCTTCTTCATCTCTGAATCTAGCATCGTTGTGTTTCTCTCTCTCTCTCTCTCTCTCTCTCTCTCTCTCTCTCTCTCTCTCTCTCTCTCTCTCTCGCATCCACGCTTCTCTGGTAATGATACTGATCGTCACCGTGAAGCTCTGCTTGATCGCTTCCCTTTTGAACTGATCTGATCTGATCTGATCTGATCTGAGGTGAATCCCCATTTCTCCTCCTCTTCGATATTTTGGATCTCACTACTTGGTGCCGTTAGATCGGTTTGCAATTTCGCTTGGATTAGGTTTTTTTCGGTTTTCTGTCACCTGACTCGTTTCTTCATTCAAAATCTCTCTGATCTGGTTTGCGTAGAGCTGTTTCTGTCTCGTAATCTGGGAATATGTTGACCAAGTTCGAGACCAAAAGTAACAGAGTTAAGGGTCTGACCTTCCACCCCAAAAGACCATGGATCCTCGCCAGTTTGCACAGTGGTGTGATCCAGCTCTGGGATTATCGTATGGGTACTTTGATCGATCGATTTGACGAGCACGAAGGACCTGTTCGTGGTGTTCACTTCCACAATTCACAGCCCCTCTTCGTCTCGGGAGGTATATGCTTTCTTCTGACCATTACGTTTCATCTAGAATTTGAGGTACAAGTGCGTATGTAAATATAATTTTCATGATCCATGGTCATTTTGCTTAACTATTAATTCTTCGCGTGTTCGGTTTCTAGATCTACCTTGGTGTCTTTGCAGAGAATCTCTGGGTTGATTTGTCCCAACCTCGGTTTACTGGATGACTTAAGCGCATGTAGTCCAAGCTATAGTGATAAATCATTTTCAGTAGTGTGTTTTTGACATAAGCAAGAACTGAAAACCTTTAAATGCAAATGGCTTGGATTCTTCTTCATTACAGTTATCCTAATGTTTTACATAATTTTAGGCAGTTTGGTTTTTAGTTTTAACTTTTTTGCTGAATGCTAGCCAATTGAAAGTTTTTGTAGGTTTGGTTTGGCTCCATTTAGAGACATTTAATCTGCTATATTAGCTGTGATAGCAACTAGTGTTTTTTCGACATATGCAAGAACTGAAAACTGTAATTGCAAATGGCCTGGATTCGTCTCCATTACAATTGTCCCCTAATCCTCTTCCAGAACATTACTAATATGTAGTTGATGGCATTGACAACATTGTGTATTGCAGGGGATGATTACAAGATTAAAGTTTGGAACTACAAAACACACAGGTGCCTTTTCACTCTTCTCGGGCATCTTGATTATATCCGCACTGTCCAATTTCACCACGAAAACCCATGGATTGTGAGTGCTAGTGACGATCAGACTATCCGCATATGGAACTGGCAGTCACGAACTTGTATTTCTGTGTTGACTGGTCACAATCATTATGTAATGTGTGCTTCTTTCCATCCAAAAGAAGACCTTGTCGTTTCAGCTTCCTTGGATCAGACTGTCCGTGTCTGGGATATTGGTTCTCTTAAGAAGAAGTCAGTATCTCCTGCTGATGACATCATGCGATTTACTCAGATGAACTCGGATCTTTTTGGTGGGGTTGACGCTATAGTTAAGTACGTCCTCGAAGGTCATGATAGGGGAGTAAACTGGGCTTCTTTTCATCCCACCCTTCCTCTCATTGTCTCTGGTGCAGATGACCGCCAAGTAAAGCTGTGGCGTATGAATGGTAATTCTTTTACTGAAATCGGTCTTTTTTTTTTCCTCATAAATTTAATTTTATGAACCATCATTTGTACACTGAATTGCAATTTTTTTAATAGTGGAGCTGAGGTAATAAATGCGTTCTTTTCAATTTTATTGCAGAAACTAAAGCTTGGGAGGTGGATACACTGCGAGGCCATATGAATAATGTTTCATCAGTTATGTTCCATGCAAAACAGGACATAATTGTATCCAACTCTGAGGATAAAAGCATTCGTGTCTGGGATGCTACCAAGCGAACTGGAATCCAAACTTTTCGCCGTGAACATGATCGATTCTGGATTCTTGCAGTTCACCCTGAGATTAATTTACTGGCAGCGGGACATGATAACGGTATGATCGTGTTCAAACTTGAGAGAGAACGTCCTGCATTTGCTTTAAGTGGTGATTCTTTGTTCTATGCCAAGGATAGATTTTTGAGGTACTACGAATATTCAACTCAAAAAGATTCCCAAGTTATCCCTATACGGCGTCCTGGTACTCCGAGCTTGAATCAAAGTCCAAGGACTCTATCTTACAGTCCGACGGAAAATGCAGTTTTGATCTGCTCAGATCTGGATGGTGGTTCTTACGAGTTGTACATCATACCGAAAGATAGCGTTGGCAGGAGTGATGTTGTGCAAGATGCAAAGAGGGGGACAGGCGGTTCTGCAGTATTCATTGCCCGCAATCGGTTTGCTGTTCTTGAGAAAAGCACCAGCCAGGTGCTAGTCAAGAATCTAAAGAATGAGGTGGTTAAAAAGAGTTCTCTGCCTATTCCCACAGATGCTATCTTCTATGCTGGGACTGGAAATTTGCTTTGTAGATCTGAGGATAAAGTGGTTATATTTGACCTTCAGCAAAGGCTTGTTCTTGGTGAACTTCAGACACCGTTTGTTAGGTACGTTGTTTGGTCTAATGATATGGAGAGTGTTGCTTTGCTCAGCAAACATACTATCATTATTGCGAGCAAAAAACTTGTCCTCCAGTGCACGCTTCATGAGACAATACGTGTGAAAAGTGGAGCTTGGGACGACAATGGTGTCTTCATTTACACAACGTTGAATCATATCAAGTACTGCCTTCCTAATGGAGATAGTGGAATAATCCGAACCCTGGATGTCCCAATCTATATCACCAAGGTTTCTGGAAATACAATCTTTTGCTTGGATCGAGATGGGAAGAACCGGATTATTACCATTGATGCAACAGAGTACATCTTCAAGCTTGCACTGCTGAGAAAGAAGTACGACCATGTCATGAGCATGATAAGAAATTCCCAGCTGTGTGGACAGGCTATGATTGCTTACCTGCAGCAGAAAGGATTTCCTGAAGTTGCCCTCCACTTTGTTGAAGATGAGAGGATCCGATTCAACCTGGCTCTTGAAAGTGGCAACATCAGTGTAGCTGTTGCATCCGCTACACAGATTAATGATAAAGACCTCTGGTATAGACTTGGGGTGGAGGCTCTTCGCCAAGGTAATTCCGGAATTGTTGAGTTTGCATACCAGCAGACAAAGAACTTTGAGAGGTTATCTTTTCTTTATCTCATTACTGGTAATTTGGACAAGCTTTCAAAGTTGATGAAGATTGCGGAAGTGAAGAACAACGTAATGGGTCAGTTTCACAATGCTCTCTACCTAGGAGATGTTAAAGAGCGTGTTAAGATACTGGAGAATGCTGGTCATTTGCCTCTAGCTTATATCACGGCCTCGGTTCACGGTTTAAATGACATTGCTGAGCGACTGGCGACTGAGCTAGGAGACAACGTGCCCTCATTGCCTGAAGGGAAAACTCCATCGCTTCTAATGCCACCATCCCCCGTCATGTGTGGTGGTGATTGGCCTCTTCTAAGAGTGATGAAAGGAATATTTGAAGGCGGGCTTGAGGGTGCAGCTAGAGGAGGGGCTGTTGATGAAGAAGAAGATGTTGAAGGCGATTGGGGTGAGGAACTAGACATGGTCGATGTTGATGGAATGGAGAACAGAGACATCGAAGCCCTTTTGAACGAAGAAGAAAATGATGAAGAAGGTGGATGGGGGGTACTTGATGACCTGGAGCTCCCACCAGAGCTTGACACTCCTAAGGTCTCTGCCAACTCACGTTCATCGGTATTTGTGACACCTACTCAAGGTATGCCAGTAAGTCAGATCTGGAGCCAGAAATCTTCTCTTGCTGCCGAGCAGGCTGCAGCGGGAAGCTTCGACACTGCAATGCGTCTGCTCCACAGACAGCTTGGCATAAAGAACTTTGCGCCTTTGAAATCGATGTTTCTTGATCTGTTCAGTGGCAGCCATAGCTATCTGCGTGCTTTGTCTTCATCTCCTGTGGTTCCACTTGCCATTGAGCGCGGATGGAGCGAGTCTTCCAGTCCCAACGTCCGTGGCCCACCAGCTCTTGTTTTTGATTTCTCTCAGTTGGAAGAAAAGCTAAAATCCGGCTACAAAGCCACAACAAGTGGAAAATTCATTGAGGCTCTCCGTCTCTTCCTCTCTATCCTCCACACCATCCCTCTAGTGGTAGTCGAGTCAAGAAGAGAAGTCGATGAGGTTAAGGAACTGGTCACTCTTGTTAAAGAATACGTCCTTGGTCTGAAAATGGAGCTTAAGAGAAGAGAGACGAAAGATGATCCGGTGAGGCAGCAGGAGCTCGCTGCTTACTTCACTCACTGCAACCTCCAAGCACCTCACTTACGGCTCGCGCTGCTTAGTGCAATGGGCGTCTGCTTCAAGTCAAAGAACCTCGCCACTGCTTATAACTTCGCCAAAAGATTGTTGGAAACCAACCCAGTGGAGAGCCAGGCCAAGATGGCTAGACAAGTTGTTCAAGCCGCTGAACGCAATATGACGGATGAAACCAAGCTCAACTACGACTTCAGAAACCCGTTTGTGATATGCGGGTCAACTTATGTCCCGATCTACAGAGGACAGAAAGACGTTTCCTGTCCTTACTGCACCGCCCGGTTTGTACCAAGCCAGGAAGGAAACATATGCACGGTGTGTGATCTTGCGGTCATTGGTGCAGACGCATCTGGTTTGCTATGCTCTCCGTCTCAGGTCCGGTGATCAGTTCAGATTCTCATTATCATCTTCGAAAGTGAGGTAAGTACGAGATGCTCTTTTAACGGAATAAGAGTGGTGAGCTTTTGGTGTTTTGTGATTAAAAGTCTGGTTTGTGAACTTTTCGCTGCAGGTTCTATTACTCTCAAGTCTTCAGGTTGTTTCTTATCTTTGTAACAACGCCTGAGAAATTTGCTTATTGCTCTATATTTTTTTTGTTTGGTTTTATATTTACAATCTCAGAACATTTCATTTAGGCTTATCGGATTTTAAACTCGATCACTATGATGACAAATATAGACGAATTTTGTTTATAATGTTTTATTTTTGTTTCCCATTTTTATAATTTTTGACTTGATGCGTAATAATTTTTCAAAATATTTTCATTATTATGCAAAAATTAAGAAATACCCACACATTCACTTTAGAAGGGTATTATTCATTTTTATTTATTCTAAGAAAATCAAATTAAAACATATATACAATTTTTGCTGGTTCATTAAGTGACCTGCGACATATAACTAGTTGTTTCTTGTTTCTGATGTAATAAGTATTTCTAAGAATTTGTGGCTTGTATGTTTTTTATTAGATGGTTTTCAGTTTTTGCTGTCCATTACATTTACAGGGACATGGCTTCTCTCTGTTTTCTTGTTTCATTCTGATAGATTAGAAGATGCCTTCATATACCTGAAGTTTTGTCTGCATATTCTTGGTTTGTGATTTTTGGTTTATGCTCTTCGTTCTAGGTTGGTTTACCTTGTGCCGCTTAAGCAATGGGGTTTAAACTTTCCGTTTAAGATTGCCTCTCTGGATCTGATTTAGACACTAAACATGAGTTTGATTCGTGTCAATTTGTTCACAGGCTGATATAGAATCTGATAGTATGCTATATGTATCGATTGAGAACATGATTCTGCGCATAAAATATGTTGTAATCGATTACGCAAATTTGAAATAAGAAATCTTAAGCATACTTTGCAATTCACAAAGAATATGAATAAAATTACGGCCGACAATAGGACAAAGCATCGATCATATACAATTCATATTGATAAAAGAAAACATACCATAAGATCCCCACTCATCAATATTTTTTTTTTTTTTTTTTTTAACATGTAGCATAGATACATGAGTATATTATATAACCACTAAATTAGGATTCTTGTGATATCCATATAAAAATAAAATACTTAGATATCAAAGAGAAGTTTATATTAAGTTATATTTATTAAATTGACACATCAATCATAAAAAATCATAAAAAGAGAAAAAAACATGTGTATATATTCTTATTCATCTATTTCAGACATTAAAAATCTTATATAGATTTTATAGTTTACAATTTTTTTTCTTTCACTTTTATAGTTTCTATTTTTTTTTATCTTATTATACTTATTTTTCGATTTTATTGTTTCATTTTGAAATAACAATGCTTTTTTCCTATTTTTTTATTTACAAATATAATTTTTATTACTTAAAGTTACCTTTTACTTGTTTATCAATTTAAAAATGCTCTTTGATAAACTAATTAACTAAAATATTTGGTCTTCTAAAGACAAAGACAAACATTGTGTTTGTTTTTTTAACTTTTTAAAATTGATTCTGTTTAGAAAATTTGAACTCTTTAGAAAATATACGTATCTAAGAACTTTTTAAATTTAGAGATTTTAATTAAAATTACTTTTCAAACCTCACAAAAAAAAATCCTTTATTCAACCGCAAAAATTTTAGTTACCAATCGAACCCAATTAATAAATCCAAATGGCCATAACTTTTCAGTTATCATTAAAGAAAAAAATAAAACATTCATCTCTTTCTCTTTTTGTACATAAAAGAGGAAGCAAACAAAGAGAGCAGAAATGGTCGGCCTCTTCTAATAATTATCTGTACATAATATATATGACTATGATGAGAAGGCACATGTAAGATATGATGATGATGATGATAATGGGGAGAAGATGTGAAGACTGTGGGAATCAAGCCAAGAAAGAGTGTGTGTATATGAGATGCAGAACTTGCTGCAAAACCAAAGCCTATAATTGCCAAACTCACATCAAGAGCACTTGGGTTCCTGCCTATAGAAGATCCCACAAGCACCAATCACATCTCAGAGAACAACACCCATCTTCTTCATCAGGTTCTTATAACCTTCTTTCTACTCTTAATTATCGCTCATGTATAAGAGCATGTGTGTTTATATAAACCTAATGAAATCTCTCTTTGTTTTTGGAGCTTCTCATGATCTGAGGTCTTCTACATTTTTTTTGCTCCTTTTGGAGCTAATTGTGTTGGACATAATTAACGACTGAAATTTTGGATGATCGGCTCTTAATTATGAATCAACAAGGCCAGACTAATTAATTAAAACTAATTTAGTACACTACATATTAGTTCTATATCTATATTAATGTGATGATGCTTAGTGATATGATGAATTAGCTTGTGGTGATTTGAAATGATAACAAACCGAATTTGCTTCTGATTTCTTGATGTTTTTATCATATATAGTTTTTTTTTTTTTTTTGGTCTATTATTGATTTTTAATCTTTAGAGCCTTTGATATTGATAAGACTAAAGTAGATTGATTAGTAATTAGTGTATTAGTAAATACAAACTACCTCAATAGTCTCTTAATTATGATCTTTGACAAGATCAAGAAATGTAACTTTGTGCTAATTCTATTGATGGCTTATTTAAAGAAAAAATTATAAAATACGCAAACAATTGATGCAACTAAAATTACTAAACAATACTACTCGATCATACAACTTATTATATTGAAACATTTCTTTCTGGTCATGATAAGGTGTAAGAATCCACACTAGTACGGGACATTTTCCGGCGGAGTTGAGTTCTCTAGCGGATTTCCGATACGTAAAAGTGAGTTCAATCGACGACGGAAAAGAAACATACGCTTATCAGACGACGGTGAACATCGGAGGACACGTTTTCAGAGGGATTCTTCACGATCAAGGCCTCGAAAAAGTGATGGTAGATCATCAATCTGCTCATCGTTATGATCATCATCATCATAATAACCATCATGATCAAGAGTTACTTCCTCATGTCCCTTGATGATAACTAGTCCTTTTACCGATTTCATGTCCGGTACCCAATTTTCTTCTCACCAAAAGTCTTAAGAATAGCATTTAATGTTTTTTCATTGTTAAATAATTAATTTTTAATGGGTATGAATTAAGGTCTTGTAATCTTTGTTTTTATTACGAAATGATTATAAAGTGTTGTCACTCCAAGTTAGGGCTCATAGCCTCATATCATGGTTGATGACTATATGTAGTATAGCATCATAATGCATATTGCTATTTTTCCTGCTCCGATATATAACTTTATTTAATTTACAACAATATAATATCTCAATTTGTTCTAGTTCAAATTATTCATTCATAATGTGTTTTCAATGTAAGATATTGTATCTACAAACAACAATCTAACAGTCTACAAAATATAAAAGCTAACTGAACCTCTTGAGCGTGACATTTGTATCTACTAGTTAGAACGTATAAATCAAAAACTATATAATAAAAAAAAAATCTAGGATGTAGCACCAAAATATACCATAGAAGTTATTAACAATAAAACACCAAATTTATTATTAGTTACTGATGAGTACATATGGTGATAATGATTAATTTAGTGCATCTTCCAAAGTCTGATCCTATAAAGTTTTTGTCCATATAGACAAATAAAGTATGTAAACAGGTGGCCGTTGAGGGGATTAACTTTTGTCTTGTTACCTACCAACCTACCTCATTTACTCAAAATTACATATTTGTACTAATTTAATTGTGCAAAAATAATTGAGTATGTTTTATGGTTTACATCAAACTGATCTACATGTCCATAATCTAACTATCAACAATAGCGAAACTATCCACAATAACAAAACAATTCATAATTGTATCATACATGCATGAGCATGACCACATATGTAAACCAACCGACGACATATTAGACATATATAAGACATTGGTGCAATGCAATGGTGCTCTTCCCACATGTTTAATTTATGCCTAAGAAAAAGAAAAAAACTCCAGAAGTTTAAAATCAAATCACCACTTCCATTCTCTTTATTATACGTGCAACTAAATTTATGAAAATAAAATAGTATATTTATACCCAAAAAAAATTCATATCGTAGTTAATACTGATCTATTGAACATGTATTATCAGATTTAAACCAAAATTTCTATTGTTTTGATCGAGTACATTTATTTTTTACTTTTAAGTTATGAAAATAAAACTAAAAGTGAATAACATATGGAGGCAATAATGTTTATACAAAATTACATATGCTTAAAGCTTACTATTTTTGATAAATATTTATATATAAAAATGATAGCCATGATTATCAGTCAAAAGTTATCATAGGAAAAAATGAAGAGAATGTTTAATTATCCGATGATGAGAAAACTCAAGCTTGCCTCACAATTCTGCATAAAAGGCTAGTGTGTGTGTAAGCAAAGTTAGGTGTGTGCATTACAGTTTACTTACACGTTCTTGCTTAGGGGTTTTAATTATTAATTTGATTAATGATTATATATGTGTTACTAGTGAATCACTCTTTGCCATGCCCCCTTTATTTTTTTATGTTAATTAAGTTTCCCTAAACAGGTGTCCAGATCGTACATTTTTGCATTAGCTTTTTGGAATGATTCCCTCCCCTAAAAAGTGTCATATCTATATCTATAAACTATTGTGTACTAACAGATTTAAGGTTTTAAATTAAATTAATTCGAAGGAGTTAATGGGAATCACACCCTATGGTCTAGCTAAGTATTTAAAGCTAAGTATCTCGAAAATGTGACCTGATCTCACCGTCATATCGAATATAACGACTAGTGTATCAATTGGGCGTGACTACAACCAAAGAGTATTGTCCATGACATTTTGGTTTTTTTAGACAAAAACGACCGAACCCAAAATTGATCAAGCCCAAAAATGACTAAACCCAAAAATGACCATGTCCAACTGATTTTTTTCTTTTGACCTGATTTAAGGTTTTTTTTGTTTTAATTTTTTTTTCCATTATTGATTATTATTTTTTTATCATTTTTTTGTTGATTTAGCATGTCTTACATTGTTGATATATTTGTGTTTGATTTATTTTCAATAATAAATCTAATAATCTAACAAAGATTATTCGATGAAACTTCTATGCTCGTGGCGCATGTTAAATACCTAGTTAACTATAGTTTGTTATATTTTTATTTAATTATATGTAAGTTTAAGTTTATAATTTAGTCCGTTGCAAAACGGATTAAGTAAACAGGTTAGTCCGGTTTGACAATTCTATCTATAATCATTAGTTAGACATATTATAAAATTCAAAAAAGATCAAAAACAATTTTTCTTAAATTTTAAAACAATTTTTTTTAAAAATTACTCATTCCTAGTTGAAATGACTTGATGCATGATTTTTAAGAATTTTTTTTAAGATTAAATTACTTATCATTTTATTATCCATGACTTGATGGATGATTTTTATATATTTTACCATCCAATCCCAAATATCAGAGACTCATAACTGATTGAATCGACTCCGGATATTAGAACTATAGTTAATAAATCAATATTATAAAAACTCTTGTTGACACCTAAGCTTTTTTGTGCCTTTAGAGATGACATATCATCAAAAATATTATTTGAAAAACCAATCAAAACAAATCATCAAAAAAACCTAATTTAAAAAAATAATAGAAATAAAACAAATTTACACCTCAAAATTAACAATACAATTGTGTTATTATAAACAACAAATACACGCTTCTCTTAATGTCTTCTTAACTTTCGATTCTTCTCAAGATCGTTTCATCTTCACCCTCTATATTCATTCATTGCTAGGAATGGTTAACTCCGATTGTACAATTCATATTCATTTCATTTTTATAGGCTTATTCAACCATGAATGAAACTCTTGATTATATGGCTACAGAAGTACTACTAACGAAAGGATATGGAATAGAATGCGACTGGTGGTCTCTAAAGACCTGATCATGAATTTTATTTTAAAGACCTGATCATGAATTTTATGTTTGTACAATTTACACTTTTTGCTACATTCCGTTTCGGTGATGTATTATGTCTTTTACGAAGAAGAGAGTGAAAACCAATTCATGGATTTTTGTTCAATGGCTGTGATTGCATATTATACGAAAACAATACTCATAGAAATAAATCTACTCTTTTGTATGTAGTTACAACAATTTACTGAAAAGTCTTCGAATTTGATTTTTTTCCCGTACTAATCTTCTTCTTTTTTCTTTTTCTCACAGATTAGATAGAAAATGATTCATTTTTTGTTTGTTCTCGCTGTGGCTTGCATTTGCGAAGACGTTGTCTATATATTTGTTATTTTTTAGGAAACTAATTTCATTTGGCATCAATCCATTCATGTTTATTACTGCAAGATGTACTAATCGCAATTTTAAGCATAGTATAATTTATGTATCAATCAACTAATGACGCATGCACTACAAGAAAATTGCCTATTTTTAACGAAATTTTACGACGGTTTTAAATCGATATAACTTTACATCGATTTAACGACGGCATTACGACGAAATATGTGTTCGATGTAACTTCGTCGTAAATATTTGTCGTCGTATAATCGTCGTACTTTGACGATGACATTACGACGATTATACGACAACATAATAAATCGTCGTAAATTCGATGTAAATTTACATCGAATTTACGACGAATATGACTCTCGCATTTTACGTTGTAAACTCGATGTAAAATTACATCAAATTTACAACGACTTACATTAACGACGATTTCACGTCGATAGTTTCTACTTTGGTAGAACACGTTTTTTAATAGGTTTACCAAACAAATTTACATCGTAAATCCGTTGGTAATTCTGAAAAAATTTCTATTAATACATCCTCACATCAAACGAAAGTTTATATATAAAAAAAAACACTATAAAATCTTTTTTAATAAAATGTCTATATACGATCTACGAAGATGGATGTATACGCAAAAAGATTCAGAGGGAGCGTTGACGAAAGAATTCAAAGAGGGGCTTGAAATATTCATGTATCAGGCCGAAAATATGCAAACAACCCTGGAAAGCGGTAAAATCTTCTGTCCTTGTCGTAAATGCAAGAATACGAGATATATTTTTATTGAAACGGTGTGGAAACATTTACTAAATAGAGGGTTTATGCCGCAATATTATGTTTGGTATCAACATGGAGAGGGTTTTGAAAGCAGTCAAGCAGTTGATCATAGTAGTAGTAATTATCAAGGTCAAGTAGATTTTGATGAATCAAATTATCAGGGTAGTTATCATCATGGTCAACATCAATTTGATCAGGGTCAAGATCATGATAGGATGCATGCCATGGTTAATGATGCATTTCATGAAACAAATGCTGATAATAATACTGTTGAGGAACCCAACGTAGATGCGAAGCGATTTTATGATATGCTAGACGCTGCAAATGAGCCACTCTACGATGGATGTAGAGAAGGTCAGTCTAAATTGTCGTTAGCATGATGACAATTAAAACAGATCATAACTTAGCTGAGGTTTGCATAGATGATTGTGCTGATCTTATTAACGAGTATTTGCTAGAGGATAATTTGGCTGCCGAAACATACTATGAGATTCAGAAGTTGGTGTTTAGTCTTGGGTTGCCTTCTGAGATGATAGATGTATGTGTTGACAATTGTATGTTTTTTTGGAAAGATGATGATAAGCTGCAGTAATGTCGATTTTGCCAAAAACCGAGATTTAGGCCGCAAACTTCTGGGCGTAGTAAGATACCGTACCAACGGATGTGGTATCTTCTTATAACTGATAGGTTGAAACGATTGTATCAATCTGAAAGGAAAGCTGCATCGATGAGGTGGCATGCAGAACATTCACAGAGAGAAGGAGAAGTGACTCACCCGTCAGATGCAAAAGCTTGGAAACACTTTAACACGGTACACCCCGACTTTGCTAACTCTAAGAGAAATGTGTATCTTGGTCTTTGCACTGATGGATTTAGTCCATTCGGTATGTCTGGTAAGCAATATTCTTTGTGGCCAGTTATCGTAACGCCTTATAATCTTCCCCCAGATATGTGCATGCAAAGGGAATTTCTATTCCTGAGTATTTTAATCCCTGGTCCCAATCATCTGAAGCGGTCCCTTGATGTGTTTTTGCAGCCTCTCATACATGAGTTGAAACAGTTGTGGTCTACAGGAGTTCGTACATATGACTGTTTGAGGAAAAAAAATTTTACGATGCGTGCGGTGCTTATGTAAACAATAAGCGACTTCCCTGCATACATAATGCTATTAGGTTGGACGACGCATGAGAGGTTATTTTGTCCTTATTGCCTCGATCGGGCAAATGCGTTCAGCTGAAACATGGTCGAAAAACATGTTGGTTTGATTGTTACCGCCGGTTTCTACCAATCAACCATCCATATAGGAGAAACAAGCGGTTGTTTAGGAAGTCAGCTGAAACATGGTCGAAAAACATGTTGGTTTGATTGTTACCGCCGGTTTCTACCAATCAACCATCCATATAGGAGAAACAAGCGGTTGTTTAGGAAGAACAAAATCGTGCGTGTCCCTCGACTAGTGTATCTATCAGGGGAAGATCTAGAAGCGCAAATAGATCATTTTGGGGGACTAGAAACGGTGAATCGTGGGGGAAATTGGCACACTCCAGCTAATATGCCTGATGGATACGGGGTCAATCACAATTGGCACAAGAAAAGCATTTTTTGGGAACTTCCGCTGAGACACAATCTTGATGTCATGCACATTGAGAAAAACTTTTTTGATAACATCATGCATACAGTGTTAAACGTGAAAGGAAGAACCAAAGACAGCGGAAAGTCAATGTTGGACTTGCCCGATATTTGCAACAGAAATGAGTTGCATATAATGAGCAATGGGAAATCACAAGTTCCTATATTTCGGTTGGGTGCAGAAGAAAATGCATCGTTGTTCAATTGAGTTTCATCTAACGTGAAGTTTCCTGATGGGTACGTATCCAATCTTGCTAAATCTGTTGAGAAAGGACAAAAATTTTCAGGGATGAAGAGTCATGACTGCCACGTGTTTATGCTACGATTACTTCCTTTCGCATTTGCCGAACTCGTTCCAGGAAATGTTCATGAAGCAATTGGAGGTAAGATATTTAATTCATCACATATAAAATTTTTGAGATTAATTAATTATATATGTTCAAATATTACAACATATAATTTTGATTGTGCAGGCATCAGAGCGTTTTTCCGGGATCTTAGTACACGGACGTTGTCAGAAGAAGTAATTGCACAATTGTCTGCTAATATTCCAATATTGTTGTGCAATTTGGAGAAGATATTCCCCGGCGTTTTTTGATGTTATGGAACATCTTCCCATTCATCTCTCTCACGAAGCAGAACTAGGCGGCAATGTTTAGTTTAGGTGGATGTACCCATTCGAGCGTTTCATGAAACATTTAAAGGGAAATGCAAAAAATCTAGCAAGGGTTGAAGGATCAATTGTTGCGGGAAGTTTGACAGAAGAAACTTCACACTTCACTTCATACTATTTCGCTACAAAAGTCCGCACACGCAAACGGGCTCCCCGACGATATGATGATGGTGGTGTGGGAAGAACTTATGCATTAGAGGGTGTCCCAGATATGTTCTCACCAATTGGTCGTCTTAGTGGAAAATTGAAGGAAGTTTGGTGGTCTAACGAGAATGACAGGCACATCGCACATACATACATCCTCTTAAATTGCGATGAAGTGAGTCCTTACGAGAGGTAGCACGTAACTATTTATTAATTATCCACTAATCAATTATATATAGTTCATTACATATTAATTAATATAAATATATGTGTTAATCTCAATGTATATATATTTTGTAGCTTATTTGTTACCCATGTACGAGAACGCATTGAAGGCGTTTCAGATGATGAAATAAACGAATGTAAAGATCGTCACTTTGCTCAGTGGTTGAAGACGCAAGTAAGTTAATATATAGTTATAAATATTTCATTAATTTAATTAGATCGATACTCAATATATCTAACATGCACACTTATCGATATGTCTTTTATAGGTGGATCATGGCGACCCCGCATATCCAATATGGTTTCATGAGCTACTCCAAGGCCCCATCGGGAAGATAACGACTGCACCCATGTATTTCACCCGTGGTTATGTGTTTCATACATACAAGTACGGCGTTCGTCGGGCAACTACCAACTACGGAGTATGTGTTAGGGGTGAAATAGATTTTTATGGGCTGTTGTAGGAAATAATCGAAGTGGAGTACCTCGGCTTGGTTAGTATGAAATGCGTTCTCTTCAAACGTGATTGGTTCGATCCAACAGTCGGTCGAGAGGTGCAAATTAACAAATTTGGTGTGGTCGACGTCAACAAATCACGGCGATACAACAAGTTTGACCCATTTATCCTAGCATCACAAGCAGAACAAGTAACGTTCGTTCCATATATGCGAGTTCGAACCACTGGGCCCACATGGTTATCGGTTATTAAAATAGCTCCAAGGGGTAAAATTGTTGGTGTTGACGATCTTCCAATGCAACAAGATTTTTGCTGTCACATTACAGAACCAGAGATTACGGATAACGTTCTTCTAATTGATCCCCAAAACAGGCAACTTGAATATCTACCTGACGACACATAAGAAGAAGGTGATTACGATGAGTTTGAAGAGAGTGAAGATGATGATGAACCTGAAGATGATGAACCCAATGAAGATGAGGAACCCGACGAAGATGATGACTAATATTATTGATTTACTTTTTATAATTGCTTAATTTGTATAATTAAAATACCAAATATGGGATAATCGTCGGAAAATGACTAGAGATAATCGGAGATGGGATCGTAAGGATTCTCAGAGGTCGAATATTACCCAAACATTGAAATTTTATAGTTTGGATAATATTAGACCTCTGGGAGTCCTTTCAATCTCATCTCCGATTATCTCTGCATTAAGGGTATTACGACGGCATTACGACGATTTAAGACATAATCGTCGTAATGTCGTCGTAACCTTTAAACCAAAACATTTGAATTCCCAGTTAAGGGTATTACGATGACATTACGACGATTTAAGACATAAATCGTCGTAATACCCTTAACCGGGAATTCAAATGTTTTGGTTTAAAGGTTACGACGACATTACGACGATTATGTCTTAAATCGTCGTAATGCCATTGTAATACCCTTAACCATAAAATTTAGGGTTTATGGTTGAAATGTGTTGTATATGTTTGGTTTTTCATCGTTTAGCTTGTTTTACATAAGTTATTTATTCATTGTATAAAAATATTTGAGTTATCACAAAAATCAATTACATTATATACTTCATTCATGTTTCGAATAAACTTATAAGAACGAATGCTATATATTATTATGTAAGATAAGGAAATTTTCCATATATTAGATTCAATCGTCGTTATTGAATTTGTTTTTTACTTTGAGAAGTCTTGGATGCACAAATATACTTCGTTAATACACGACAGATTTGTATATTGTAATTTAGGGTTTAGGATATAGATTACTATGAATTCGTCGTAATTTCGATGGTAAGTTACGACGATTTTACGACGGATCCGTCGTAAAATCGTCGTAACTCAAAAACATTAAATTTACCGCGTGCGGGAAAATTTGCCGCGTGATCTGAGTGGTTGAATTTTTGGTTTCAATATTACGACGGATTTACGACGATTCCGTCGTAAATCCGATTGCAAATTACGACGGAATTACGACGGTTACAAAATCTATATATACGACCCCAGATTTCTCTTTCCTCTTCATAGTCTCACAAATCTCTCTCTCTCTACAATCTCTCTCTCTAAGGTATGTGTTTTTTTTAGTAATTAAATTAGATTAGAATTAGATAATTAATTATTAGATTTGAATTAGATAATTAATAGGATTGTAATTATTAGATAGGATTGTAATTATTAGATATGATTGATATTAAATAGGATTGAAATTATATGATTTTGTTATTAATTATTTTTTAGATATATAGGGCCACGTAAGACACATTATCGCCAGTTTCTGACTCAGGTGATGGGACCGAGTGCTAATTCGGAGGTCCCGTCATCTTCTGCCACACCATCCGCGGTTCCGGATTCTCATGATTCCGCACCAGCACCGCCGCCGCCACCTGCACATGCAGCAGCACCTCGACCCCCTTTGATGTATGCAGAATACATGGTCGAGGATTTTTTGCGTGTGCCGGGTCATGATGCTTTACCCCGGTTGGATCCGCGACGGCCGCCGAACACTTTTTGGTACGTAAATTTAATTTTTTTTTGTTTTTTAAGATTTTTTTTTTAACTAATAATTATAGTTTTTTCTGAGGTTTAAGGAAGATAACAAAGTCGGACGGAGTTTGTCTGAGACCATTAAATCTTATTTCCTGGAGCCTCACCGCAATTGGACTACGGTTCCGGACGATGTTGTCGAAACGTGGTTCAAATGTTTCGCGGTAAATTTTTTTTTTTTAATTATTTATTTTTATTGAATTAATTATATCTATTTTTAATCATTTCTAATTTTATCTGACTTCTTTTTTTATAGCAAAAAATGGCACTGAGACATTGAGATCATTGAGATGGTGAAGACGCAGTTTAAAGAGAAGACAAAACTTCGGCTCAACAATACCGTCTCCGATTGGAAGAGGAAGTGGGAGGTTGATGGCGATAAGGCGAAGCCCTCATACATGTCTTCCGAAGTTTGGAACGGCTTGAAGACCTACTGGATAGATTTGCATTTGCAGGAAGTGGCCGCTAAGTGTTCGGCTTCTCAGAACACTATCGGTCCAGACGGTCTTCCGGCGGTTCTCCCACATACATCGGGTCAAACGTCTTTTGCGAAAAGGCGCATTGAACTGGTAATATTTTTTCGGTTAATTTCAATTTTTCTGATTTTGTTATTAATTAAAATTAACTATTTAACGTTCAATTTTTTTTTGGAATGTCGTTTTGTTAGGCAAACGGATGCGAACTTCCTCCAATGACCAGAGTTTTTGAGGAAACTCACAAAAAGAAAGATGGCTCTTTTGTGAATCCTCGAGCGGAGAAGGTATACAATGACGCTATGGAGCAGATCGCCGACCGTCAAACTTAGCTCTCTCAGCTGCTATCACCTGGCGGTAGCTCGGTCCAATCCACTGCGGCTTTGACGACAGCCCAGATGGACGAGATATACGAAGAGGTATTAATAATCAAATTTTAATTTTACCAAATTATTTTGTATTTAATTTATTAATTAAATTTAACGTTTCTTTTTTTTTTAGATTGCCCTGAAGAAAAATGGCAGAGTTTTAGGGATGGGGTCGATCCGAGATAGTGCTGTCGCCTCGTCTTACTCAGGTCATCATTTGGACGATCCGGTTCGGTTGCGGAATGAGTTAAACACCGCCCACTCCGAGATCAACACTTTGCGGGCGAAGCAGTTGGTATACGATGAGAAGATCCAAAGATACGATAAGATGATCCAAGGATACAACTCTCTCTTTGATATTATTGCCGCGAGTAACCCCACTTTGGCGACCGCAATGAGGCAGCATCAAGCATCGACATCGGGCACGAGTGATTCACTTGCGCAACAGCGAGCGGATTTGGAGCGGAGATTGGACGAGGAACTTTTTGGTGATTTAGGTGTTTCACCTAGAAGAGATAATTAGTATTTTGTAATTTAAATTTTATTTTGTATTTTGAATTATTTATAAAATTTTAATTTATAATTATAATTTTATTAATTAATAATTTATAATTATAATTTTATTAATTAATAATTTATAATTTTAATTATTAATAATAAATATAATATATTATATATA
>PKMM01026435.1:279111-372341 GCA_002933915.1 Eutrema heterophyllum | reverse complement strand
TTTTTTTTTTTTTTTGTGTGTGTACTAGATATGCTAGAAGAAAGAAAATTCATTTCGTTCATATCTCTGACACGTATCTTCCCTTTTAACTTTTGTTTCCTAGGCTTATGAATACACATACACAATATACATATCCCTTGTAAAACTGTGAAATACTTAATGCTCATATTGTGGCACACCTTTGGTCACTCAATGAATAACATATTCGCTACTATTTTTCATCGATATGATATTTCGTTGTAAATTCTATGCTTACAAACATTCTTAGCTTACCAAAAAAGATTGCGATATTAAGATAATTGAAACCAAAATTAGGGTTTTACTTAGCATATTATATATGCTTTTAGAGTTACTCGTTTTATTTGTTGTGGTTGTTTTTCATTTATAAAGTATGGTTTATGAGAAAACCCCTTACGTATAAGTCATAAACAATGATTAGTTATACTTAGTATAAGTCCGAATAATAACGAAATTATATGTATACCATGCATCACCATTCGAGGCATGAAGCTGAGATTTACTTAGATTATTATGCTTTATTTTTCTTAGTTCATGTAATTAAGTGATCGTTGATGTTTCATGTGACAATATTTAAATTTGTTACTTCAATTCCATTTTTTTTCTTTCTAACATCTATTTCATTAATTGGTGAAAGGAAAGTACAAAGTGTTCACAAGCCATTTAGGCGGAGAATGAAAAATAGAATACAAAGATTGAGACTCATAAACTTTCTTTGAAAGCAAATCCACTGCTCGGTTACGTTCCCTATTGACTTGATCCAACGAGCATTGTGGAAAGTTGGCAATCCAATATCTTATATCATACTCATACATAATGTTACCAGTCTCCGTGTTATCACCACCTTTGTTTATCAGATTAGTTAGCTCTAAATTGTCTCATTCGAACCAAACAAATCTTCATCTTTGCGATCATATAATTTGAAGAACATGCAAAAATCTAATAGCTTCTGTTTGCAATGCGGACTGAACCGGTTTTAACTTCAATTTCATTATTTATTACATTCGGGTTATTTTTAATTTAACCAAAATTGTAAAAACTGAAATTACTGAAAAATGAACTCATATATAATTTCGGTTTTAATTTAGCAACCTTTTAGTTCGTTTGAATTGAGTGTAAATTTCAACACTCCAAACAGAGCCTTTAGTTAGTTCCAGTGGCAATAGTTAGATGTGAATGTTACTATAATTTGATGTTCTAAGAAATATTATGCATACACTGTTTGATAAGTAAATATTTTGATATAGTTTAAAATAAATTAAATTTATAAATGATATTAATTGATAACAAAATATTGAAGAAAAAAACCACGGCATTCACATTGTTCTATGCAAGTCAAATGTATACTCTAGAGAAAATATCGGATTATGTGGTGTTAATTGTTAATATAAAAGTGATTTAAACACTAGAGTGAAAAATTCAGATTTATCAAATAAAATATATATTAAATCAATAAAAACAAAAAAAAATACAAGAAGGACCAAAAAAAGCCCCGCGGTTCTGACATATTGTTCTATTGTTATTTACCCGAGTTCTGACAACTTTTGAGTCTTAGACGTAGGCATCCTCATCCTGGGAGTAGCACTCGAATCAGTGAGATAAATCCGATTGAAAATATATATGTATGATGATGAAAATCTTGTGATGCAGGTTCGGGGCTTACCTACATTTTTCTTCATCAGTCCTGACCCAACCAAAGATGCACGATATCATTGAAAACGAGATGTGAAGTCAAAACACTTTCTTGCTTTAGGATTTTGAATATAATCACTGTAATTTAGGATTGGCATTTGAGATGCGGTAAGAATGTCAACTAGGTTTCATAGATGAAGAATGTAATCTTATGATACATGAATCATCATTTCTGTTTTATCGCTTAACTTCAAATAAATTGGTTAAATACTTTGACGGGAATACTGACTCCGGGATTTACCCGACCGCTGGATCCTCCCGATCTGGTCCGAAACGAGCCCGATCTCGCCGATAAAGGTTGTTCAGAGGCAGATCAGGTATCAAGGATGCCGAATGGGTTATCATCTCGCTTGACTAAGGTCGGATTTCCCTCTTTCGATGGCTCGCTGTTGCGTGAATGGGTTTACAAATGTGAGCATTTTTTTAGTCTTGATGGTACTCCACCAGCTCAAAGTCCGACTCGCTTCGATACATCTCGAAGGGAATACTTTGCAGTGGCATCACAACTATATGTCTAGCAGGTATGGAAGGTTTCCCCCTTGGCCAGATTATGTGAATGCGATTTCAAAAAGGTTCAGTGAACTCTTCGATGATCCGTTGGCTGAGGTAGTTGCGTTGAAACAAGATGGTGATCCTGTTGAAACGTATTTGGAGAAGTTTGAGGTTGCTTTGACTAGGATCGCGTTGTCAGATGCTCATGCCCTTAGCATATTCTTGACAAATATGGTCCCTCATTTGTCTCTTCACACTAGGCAGTTTGCCGTAACATCTGTAGCTGAGGCAGCTCGTATTGCTAAGCTGCATGAATCTGCTCTCCAGTGTACCCCCGTGAAACACTCCCGAGCTCCCTTCATTCCGCATTACCAAAAACCTCATAACCCCACTCTTATAGAAACCCAAACACCACACCCCTACTACCAGCACCAAAGCAACCTGAACCCATCAAAACACTGACCTATAAACCAAACTTCACCCCTAAATCCACAACAAATACCTAGTCATATGGAGAGATGCAGGAGCGGCGAAACAAAGGTTTATGTATGTTCTGTGAAGAACCCATTCACCCCTGGTCACCATTTGAAACACAAAAGAGCACGAATATCTATGATGGATTGTGATGATGATGAGCTCTCGGATGAGGAAGATGAGTCAGTAGAGATGAGGGTGGAAGAGAATGATGATTCTGCTGACAAGTCCCCAGTCATTTCAGTCAATGCTCTGAGCGGATCCTCTACTTTCAACTGTATGCGTGTGGTTGGTCAATATGGGAAGAGAAAGATACATATTCTGGTTGATCCGGGAAGTACACATAATTTTTTGGATCTCGCGGTAACAAAGGAGATTGGATGTCTTTTGGAGCAGATCAAACCAATGTCAGTTGCGGCAACCAATGGTAATCGCCTCCCTATTGGTTTCAAATGTTCTGACTTCACTTGGAATGTGCAGAGGTATGTCTTCACTACTGAGATCTGGACATTACCTATAGACTGCTGTGATTTGGTGCTTGGAGTTCAGTGGCTGTGCACACTTGGTCCTATACTTTGGGATTTTCTCAATCTTAGAATGGAATTCACCTTCAATGGGATAAGGCATATCTTGCGTGGAGTGACAAAGTCTGGTTGCAAAGTTATTAAGGGTGGAAGTTTGAACAAGCTGCTGATGCAAGAACCGCAGATTGCTATGCTTCAGATACGGGAAATCACTGATACCTCTGATGATCCACCTCTCACGCCAGATGGTATGTTGTCACACATCTCTGCTAGTGGAACTGATCCCTCTGGTGACAGATCACTGCAGCCTTTGCTCACGGATTATAGTGACTTGTTTGAGGAACCTTCTGCTCTATCCCCTTTCAGAGATGGTTTTGACCTTAGGATCCCTTTGGAGGCTAACTCAAATCCTGTAAATCAACGACCCTATCGCTATTCTTCTTTACAGAAAGATGTGATAGATAAGATGGTGCATGAGATGCTTGATCAATGGATAATTCAATACAACAACAGTCCATATGTGTCTCCAGTAGTGCTTGTGAAGAAGAAGGACGGCACTTGAAGGCTTTGTGTCGATTATAGAGGCTTGAACAACCAGACTGTAAAGGATAAGTACCCAATTCCTTTACTTGAAGATCTTTTGGATGAGTTGGGAGGATCCAAATACTTCTCCAAGCTGGATCTTCGTGCAGGTTTCAATCAACTAAAGATGTCTCCGAATGATGTGTATAAAACTGCCTTCAAGAGTCACAATGGGCATTATGAGTATCTTGTTATGCCATTTGGGCTCACAAATGCTCCATCTACATTCCAAGGGCTGATGAATCACGTATTCCAATATATTGCCAGGAAGTTCTTACTTGTTTTCTTTGACGACATTTTGGTATACAACTCTACATGGGAGTCTCATATTGAGCACTTGTCTGTGGTTTTCTCTATCCTGAGGCAGCATCAGCTCTTTTTTAAGCCATCCAAATGTACTTTTGGTGCTACGGTTATTGAGTACATGGGTCACTTCATATCAGCTGCAGGGGTGAGTACAGATCCAAGAAAGATTAAGAGCATCGCGCAGTGGCCAACCCCCACAAATCAGAAACAGCTCAGGAGTTTTCTGGGATTAGCCAACTACTACATGAGATTCATCAAAGGGTATAGTGTCGTGGCTCGTCCTCTCACTAATTTACTGAAGAAGGATAGTTTCTCTTGGGGACCATAAGCTACATATGCGTTTCAGGACCTGAAAACAGCTCTTACTACCTCACCAGTCCTTGCATTGCCAGATTTTGAGAAAACATTCATTGTGGAGACAAATGCTTCAAACACGGGAATTGGTGCAATTTTGATGCAGGATAATCATCATATATGCTACATCAGCCGTGCATTAGGACCTCGTTACCAGTCTCTCTATGTTTATGAGATGGAACTCATGGCTGTGGTTCACGCAGTACAGTCATGGAATGCTTACCTAGCTCATCGACCATTTGTGATCAAGACAGATCAGCAGAGTCTGAAATACTTATTGGAGCATAAGGTATCAACGCCGTTCCAGCAAATGTGGCTTTCAAAGCTTATGGGGTATACTTTTGAGATCCATTACAAGCAGGGAAAAGAAAATTTTGCAGCAAATGCTCTTTCTCGGGTCTCTGGTTCTCAGTTACTGCATATCACCTTATCCCAAGCACATCAAGGGTTTTATGATTCACTTCAGCTCTTGTGGAAAACGGATCCAAACCTGTTACAAATCATAATTGAGCTGGAGAAAGATCCAAAATCTCATCCAGTCTTCTCTTATAGCAATGGTGAACTACGAAGAAAAGGGAAGCTAGTGGTTAGGAATGATCATGTAGTTAAACTCCATATCTTTAAATGGTTGCATGATTCAGCTATTGGGGGTCACTCTGGTAGAGACACGACTTTGCACAGGATAAAATCACTATTCTACTGGCCCAAGATGAGTACAGAAGTTCAAAATTACGTGAGGAATTGTGTTGTGTGCTAGAAAAGCAAATATGATCTTGCAGCAAAACCATGACTTCTAAATCTGTTGCCTATACCTAATGGAGTGTGGGAATCCATCAGTATGGACTTCATTGAAGGTCTCCCACCTTCTTCTGGAAAACACTGCATCCTTGTGGTTATTGACAGGCTCAGCAAAAATGCACACTTCCTTGCCCTTTCTCATCCGTATACTGCTCTGGATGTGGCTCAAGCTTACCTAGAACAGGTATTCAAGCTTCATGGGATGCCCAATGACATCATCAGTGATCGAGATCCTACTTTCCTCAGTGAAGTGTGGAAGGAGTTGTTCCGAGTTCATGGTGTTGATCTGCGTTTCTCCACTACCTATCATCCCCAAACTGACGGGCAAACGGAGGTAACCAATAGGACTCTCGAAACTTACCTGAGATGTATGACTTCTGATGCGCCACATACATGGAGCAAGCGGCTCCCTTTGGCTGAGTGGTGGTACAACACCTTCCACTCTTCCATTATAAGAGCACTCCATTTGAAGTCGTGTATGGGCAGCCTCATCCAATCCATTTTCTTTACATGCCAGGGGAAAGTTCATCATCAGTAGTTGATCGAAGCTTGCAAAAAAGGGAAGAAGTCATTACTTTGCTGAAATTCCACTTGCTCAGGGCCCAGAACAGGATGAAACAAAGCGCAGACTCTCATTGTTCTGCCAGAGAGTTCAAGGTTAGGAATTTTGTGTATCTGAAATTGCAGCCTTACCGCCAGCACTCTTTGAAGAACAGGAAAGGTTCCACATAAACTCTCTCCTCGATTATGGTCCCTTTTGCATCAGTGATCGTGTTGGCCCAGCTGCCTACAAGCTCCATCTCCCTTCCGAGGCTGCAATTCATAATGTCTTCCATGTAAGCCAGCTTAAACTTTGTCCTAATCCCCCTACTTCAGCGCCAGTTTTACCTCAGTATTGGATGGATGTCGGTAACACTAAAGAACCAACCATAGGCTATATTGGAGAAGAAAATGGTTAAACGACAAAATGTTGCAGTAACAAAGGTCATGGTACAATGGAAAGGCTTCCCACCAGACCAAGCTACTTGGGAGTTTTACAAGGATTTTGTGGCAAAGCATCCTAACTTTCAACCTTGAGGACAAGCTTGCTGTCAAGAGGGGAGTTTTGATACATGAATCATCATTTCTGTTTTATCGCTTAAGTTCAAATAAATTGGTTAAATACTTTGATCAATGTTTGGTTTAATTTCCTGGTTTTATGTTTAAACCGGTCACGTGTAGACCGTTAGCAATCATCACACTTTATGTACTGCCTCACGGCCATTTCCAAAAAGTAATCGAAGAAATTATTCTCTTGTCTCTATTCTCTCTCTCATACGCCATTGTCACATTCATCCAGCGAATCAAGAGCTCCAAGGTGATCCTTTCTCTCTTTGAGATCATCTTCTGGCTTTGATTCTCATTCCTCCGAGCTTTTGGTGAGCTTCTAGAATCGGAACTTATCTCATCTTAAGACTTTTATTTGTACGCAGTGTTAGTTATGAGCCGTCGATCTGGTCTGATCGAAGTTTTGTGGCACATCTAAATCATGGTTCAATCCAGGTAATATTGATTGCGAGTGGCTTAAACTGGGAAGAGGAGAAATCAACCCTTCTCTAGTTTTAGGAAATCTTGATGATTTGTTTGATTCTTAGGTTGATCAATTTGGTTTCTATTTAGAAAATTCAAAGCTTGCTTGAAAATTGAAAATGTTGGTATATTTTTCTGGTCTTGGTTGTGAATGAAATGTTCTGGCTACCTGATCAGATGAGCACTGTAATCCATTTAGCAGCCTTGTGAATCCAATCTTGGAATATTTCGTTTATTCGGTCGTTTATTTGATATTTAACGTAGTTGTTAGCCTAAGTGGGCTGTACCAGTTTGATAAAAGCCCGAACTCTATATGGGCCGTCACGACGAGACCCATATTTAAGAGAACAAAACCGTAATTTAATCATTATCATATCATAATCATATGGTCAAAACGGTGTACATACTTAATACGTGGCAGTAACGAGACGAGAAGACAACTCTTGAAATTGTCCTTAAGCTCATCGACCCACACTTAGAGGAATTGCGAATCATCATCATCCGATCTCTTCCGCCAGATTCGAGTTTTTCTCCACAACCATCCGAGTTTGACGGCCATGGCGGAGAGTCGCGGTGGTGGTTGCTGTCCGCCGATGGATCTGATGCGCTCGGAGCCGATGCAACTCGTTCAGGTCATTGTTCCCATGGAATCTGCTCATCTTACCGTCTCTTACCTTGGCGATCTCGGCCTCGTCCAGTTCAAAGACGTTCGTATATCTCTCTCTCTTGATCGTCTCTTTATGATTCTAGTGGTTTCGATCCATTGCAATCGGATTTTCTTTCAACTCTGATCTTCCATTGCGATCTGACGGGGGTTTTCAGCCAGTCTTTGGAACGATTTTTATTTTTATTTTTGGATTCCTCTTCTTATATGGCTATGTTGATCCCAGCTTAATTCTGAGAAGAGCCCATTTCAACGGACTTATGCTGCTCAGGTCAGTTCATGTTTATGTGAATGCGAATTGATTATGCTATTTACCTTTTTTTTTTTTTTTTTTTGTGATGAAATGTGATGTATGTTGAAAGAAAGTATATCTTACAATGCTTGATTTCTTTTCTCTCATTGTTGATGGATGAAGATAAAAAGATGTGGAGAGATGGCACGAAAGATACGTTTCTTCAAAGACCAAATGTCAAAGGCAGGAGTTTCTCCCAAAGAGATCCTAGATAAAGGAATTGATATTGATTTGGATGATGTAGAGGTGAACGAATATGCCCTGCTTCTGATTTTTGTTGCTTCCGATTTCTTCATGCTCATACATTTTTCCTCCTTTCTCCTTTTCAGGTAAAGCTTGGAGAGCTGGAAGCTGAACTTGTCGAAATCAATGCTAATAGTGACAAGTTGCAGCGGTCTTACAATGAACTTGTGGAGTACAAGCTCGTTCTTGAGAAGGTAATATGTTTTCATTTTACTAAAATCACAGAGAGTCCTATCTATTCCTGATTTGGTTTGTAACTAATTTGACAGCTTTCCGGTTCTCTAAATATATTTACCTGAGGAGAAAAGTAGATACTAAGGCCACCGCACTGTAGATGATCTTTGGCCAACATAATTTTAATGACTGTAAAGGGCTTTCCATAGTGAGAAATGCATATTTAAACTGTTATGGTTAAAGCGTTGGATGTGCATCTCGTACTATATTCATGTGTATGTTTTGTTTTTAGGCTGGTGAATTTTTTGCTTCAGCCCATAGAAGTGCTACCACTCAGCAGAGTGAGATAGAATCACAACAAGTGGGTGAAGACGCCCTGGAGGCTCCTTTGTTGCAAGAAGTACGAAATCTGCGACTGTTTTACTTGTTCAAGTTGTGTTTTCTGCAAACAGCCTTACAAACTTTCCTTTTTAACAGGAGAAGTCTATTGATCCAACAAAGCAAGTAAAGCTTGGATTCCTCACCGGGCTAGTGCCTCGCGAAAAGTCTATGGTGTTCGAGAGGATCCTCTTTCGTGCAACTAGGGGCAACATCTTCATACGACAGTCTGTCATTGAGGAGTCTGTTGTTGATCCCAACTCTGGGGAGAAGGTTAGCTGCTTATGTTCTGCCCTTAGAAATTGAAAGTGTGGCCTTTTTCTATTGCAGGATTTGGTTGCTTTCTTCCTGTATATAATTTCTTTTTCCTCATAGGCGCATGCAAGTTAAAGTTTATTTTCTATATAGTTTCTACGTTCTCATATGCACATGCTAATATTTGACATTGGAACTGCCTCTATGGTTTTCTTTCTGTTTCGCCGATCTACCTAGCCAAGAATTGTTCTTCATGGAATGCTGGTTTTTGCAGAGAAAATATACTTATTCTGTTTGCCTCAACTAGAGATTGACTTTTGATCTAAAATAATGTTACAGGCTGAGAAAAATGTATTTGTTGTCTTCTATTCTGGGGAAAGAGCAAAAAGCAAAATTCTTAAGATATGTGAAGCTTTTGGGGCCAATCGCTATCCTTTCAGCGAAGAACTTGGCAGACAAGCTCAAATGATGACTGAGGTATGTATTATCTTTTGATGTGTGAGTGATTCCGGTGTTTTTTCTTCTGTCTCATAGTCATGTGTTTCTATGTATTCTTTTTATCTGTACAACGTCGCTTTATTTCTGGGCATGAGTTACATATGATAACCATATGGAGCTGTAGTCAATTTTTTGGAATAATAACCAACAATAAACGATTGATTTATGGATATCCTCTCTGCATTATGCTTATTGGGGGTTTCATTTACTGACTTTAGCTTCTAGTCATTAGAAACTTTATCCTCTCAGTAATTAGCCTGTGATGGGAAGTAAGCATTTCCAGGTTCAACAGTTGCTATATCTTGGGAGTAGTGGTTAATACGTCTCAGAGGTTTTTTTGTGAAGGAGGAAAAAAATCAAGGGAAATTCCTCGTACCTTTTTGTGGTCCCTGTTAGAGTGTGTGAAGTGTTCTTTGGGTGGGCTATGTTTGTGCACACATGGTTAGCATCCATGGGAGAGAGTCTTAGGCCAGTGATTTATCTGCTGTCTGCAATGATGATAGACTGATAGTATATTCTCAGAAACTATTAACCTTGTTTAGTCTTCTCATAATGTTTCAGGTTTCGGGTCGGATAGCAGAGCTTAAAACTACCATAGGTGCTGGGTTGGATCAACGCAACATTCTTTTGGAGACCATTGGAGATAAGTTTGAGCAATGGAACCTCAAGGTATTTTATTATTTGGAGCTTTCTTTTCTTAAGTAGAGTGCCCATTGATGTCCATTTTCACATCTGTGTTAGGTGAGATCAGTTGTCATCATTAACCTTTACCCATGCAGGTTCGCAAAGAAAAAGCCATCTATCACACATTGAACATGCTTAGTCTTGATGTGACTAAGAAGTGCCTTGTGGGTGAAGGCTGGAGTCCTGTCTTTGCAGCGACAGAAGTGAGTAACTAGTTGCATATACTTGTAATTATTCCATATATACTAGTGCAATAGTGAGTCTAAATTTTTGCTTGTGCAGATTCAATATGCGTTGCAGCGTGCTGCGGTTGACTCCAATTCTCAAGTTGGATCAATTTTCCAGGTCCTGAGGACCAAAGAGATGCCTCCAACTTTTTTCCGCACAAACAAATTTACTACTGCGTTCCAGGAAATTGTTGATGCATACGGGTAAGCATCTCTTTCTGGAGTTATTCATTTAGCTATAAGTTACATTTTTAAAGGATTAGTGGATAGCTGTTTAGTATTAAACTTTTACATCTTACACACACGTTAAAATATAAATTTTTTGTTTTGGTTTCAACTGTTTTAACTTTGTATTAGCTTCGTCTCCTTACCCAAACTGGAATACCCCAGAATTTTTTCTATAAGCTGTGTTTTCCTTAATCAATTCAGCTGCTAGAATCAACCTCTCTTGCTTACTTTATTTTTTCCTCATGCAATGCCCATTTGTGCCTAGTGTTTGTCTCTTGAATTTCACTGATCTTTATTGATCCTATATTGCAGTGTAGCCAAATATCAGGAAGCCAATCCTAGTGTATTCACAATTGTTACCTTCCCCTTCCTGTTTGCTGTTATGTTTGGTGACTGGGGTCATGGAATCTGTCTGCTGCTCGCAAGTATGTATTTAATATTGAGAGAAAAGAAACTTTCCAGCCAGGTAATATTCGTACTGGCAGCATCTATGTTCCGATTAAGCACAGCATCAGATTGGCAATATTCGCAGATTGTTTTGTATGTTACTGTTTTAAGAGTTGCGTGCAAATGTCAAATTAAGCAAAATTCACTTGAGCATTCCAAAGAGCATAAATATGTCATTTCCTTAGTTGTTTACTTTGATTAGTTGTCAATCTTTTTCTATCGTACAATTCCAGATGCTAACTCATCAATCCTTCTTCCTGAGAACAGAAACTTGGGGATATTATGGAAATGGCTTTTGGTGGCCGTTACGTTATAGTGATGATGTCACTCTTCTCAATATACACTGGCTTAATCTACAACGAGTTCTTCTCTATACCATATCCATTGTTTGCTAGCTCAGCATATGAGTGCCGTGATGCCTCTTGCAGGTATGTAGATTAGTTCCCGAAACCCTTAAAAAAAAATCATTACGATTCTGAGTTTTTGTCTTCTGCTCTCTTGTTCAGTGAGGCTACTACAATTGGTCTGATCAAAACCCGAGACACTTATCCATTTGGCGTGGATCCTGTGTGGCATGGTTCCCGCAGTGAGCTACCGTTCCTGAACTCGCTTAAGATGAAAATGTCAATCCTTCTTGGAGTTGCCCAAATGAACCTTGGAATCATAATGAGCTTCTTTAATGCAAAATTCTTCAAAAGTGCTGTAAACGTATGGTGAGTTTATTCAATTTACTTACACCGACCAATACGTACACCTTCCAGTTCTTTCATCCGCTCCCAACAAATAAAGTCGGTACTAATCATATTTAAGTGTATGATCTCACATGGTTCCAGGTTCCAGTTCGTTCCCCAGATGATATTCATGAACTGCTTGTTTGGCTATCTCTCAGTCCTCATCATCATAAAGTGGTGCACTGGTTCTCAAGCGGATTTATATCACGTAATGATCTACATGTTCCTGAGCCCTATGGATGATTTAGGAGAGAATCAGCTTTTCCCTAACCAGAAAATAGTACAGGTTTGCATCAATACCTAACAGTGCTCCTTGTCTGTATTTAATAAAAGTATATGGTCTCATCTCATTCCTTTTCCGTTTTCAGCTCACTTTCCTCTTTCTGGCACTGGTTTCTGTTCCGTGGATGTTGTTGCCAAAGCCGTTCATCTTGAAGAAACAACATGAATCTGTGAGTCCGTTTCCTTTGTCAGTTAACTTCAAAACTTCAAATTGAATTTGTGCTTGACCATAACTGAAACTTGATTTTTTTTGCGTTCTTCAGAGACATCAAGGTCAGTCATACGCACAGCTTGACGAGACAGATGAGAGTCTTCAAGTAGAAACGAATGGGGGATCTCACGGACACGAAGAGTTTGAATTCAGCGAAATCTTTGTGCACCAGCTCATTCACACCATTGAGTTTGTGCTTGGAGCTGTTTCCAACACTGCTTCGTATCTTCGTCTATGGGCCCTCAGGTACTTGTTGTTCTGATTTTTTCCGTAACTTGTGCATGTCATGGACTCATGACTAATTTATGCTTTGTTGGGCTTTACTTGTTCAAGTCTTGCCCACTCGGAGTTGTCGTCAGTCTTCTACGAGAAGGTTCTCCTTATGGCTTGGGGGTAAGCAAATGCAGATACATCTTTACCCATTAATTACTCTTTGTCTGTAGTAGTAACGTCTTTGTTAATTAACACAATCTCTCTCTCTTTTGCTTTTTTTTTTTTTTCCGGCAACAGTTTCAACAATATCTTCATCCTGATCGTTGGGATCCTTGTCTTCGTCTTTGCAACCGTGGGAGTGCTTCTGGTGATGGAGACGTTGAGCGCGTTCCTCCACGCGCTGCGTCTTCACTGGGTGGAGTATCAGAACAAGTTCTACGAAGGCGATGGTTACAAGTTTGCTCCGTTCACTTTCACCCTCGTCGGAAACGAAGACGAGTGATGATCTTCTTCGAGTCATGAATTACCGAAAATGCCCTCTTCTGCGTGTGCATATATATAAGGTATGAGAAGGATTCGGACTTCCTTCTTTCAATCAATTTGTTTTTTTCTTTTTGTGTAAGAAAAACTCCCCTCTTTTTCCTTATTAGAAGGTTATATTGAATTTATTTACCTTTGCGGAGGGAAAAAAATGGTGAACATAATAATAATAATAAAAAAAAGAGATGGGGAAGAATGGGATTATCTAAGGTTAAAAAGCCCTATTTGTTGTTGTGCTTGATTGTGAAGAAAATAAGCTGGTGTTGTGTCGTCTCCCTTTATATCATTTTTTTTAATATCAATATAACCTAGATATTTGATTATAAAATTCACTTGTTTAACTTTTAAACTTAGTGAATTCAATTTGAATTTTTCAAATAGATTGAATTACACAAAACCAGTAAATGCTTAAACCTTTTTTTAATAATATAAAGAGAATCATCATTGGGGGCCGGGCTCCCAAGGAAGACAGAGCTTGCTCTTTGAAAGTGTTTTAATATAAATCTGAAAACACTTTCAAAGCTGAAATAACCAAAAAAATAGTTGTAAGCAAACATTGGAACCATCACAATGGGCTATTATGTCTTATAGCAGATGCCCAATGTAAAAGAAGAGAGCAAAATGGTTCGCCAGACGAACAGAAATACCAATTGGAGTGAGACGAGATGATGGATATGAAGCTGAAACAGAAAAAAAAAAAAAAAAAAAAAAACATTCAATCTACAATGCAGTTTGGAAACATTCAACCTCTTTCCTTGACAACTACATAAGCGATCCTTTACTGCGAGCCAAACTTTAAGGAATGCATACTTTGGCATAGCATGTTTTAACCAAATACCTTTGCACAAATTCATTAATTTGTTTCTCATCTTTCGTAAGCAATATGGAAAAAGAAAGAAGTTGTTCAATTTTTACAAAATTATAAGCATATATATGCACTTGACCTACCATTTCTTCCTCCTTGGGAGGGGACTCGACCTTCTTCCTCCTCATCTCTCTCTGTTCGACATCTGGGTCCCTCTTTGTCTCAATCTTTTCGAAATTTGTGTGAAATTGGGAATTTATTGAAACTTATATTTTCAGGTTGTTGATTAAATATTCATATTTTCTCAGATCATCAAGGAGCTGACTTTTTCCAAACGATTCATGACACTGACACATTTTTAAAACAATTCATGACTGTGCAGGCGCTTTCTGTGTTCCACAAATGGTATTAAACTCGGCTTCTTTCTTTCTTTCTTTTTGGCTGTGTTGCATAAGTTTTGGGAAGCTTGCAGAAACGAAACGGAGGTGGAGGAGGGTCCTCTGATCACCAAAGGAATGAAGAACATATACTGTTTCCAAAACCAGATACCTTAGATATTGTTAAGCTTTCTATACCTAGAGACACAAACAAACATTCACTCTTGTCTACATTTTCTTTTTAAACCTTCTCTTGTGCTTCTTATTTGTTTTCTACTTGATGTCTAGGACAATGCTGCTGCTGCAATTCATGTCAAGTCATTGCTGATTGACATGGGCTTTCGCTCTACTCTTGTTCAGAAAGCAATTGATGAAAATGGTAGTCCAAAGTTTCTTTCCTACAAACCAACAAATAAAGTCATCTTGGGGATTTTGATTACTGAGGTTGCTTTCTTTTCACATCCAGGTCAAGATGATCTTGAATTGTTACTAGAGATTCTCACTAAGACTACTGTGACGGAACATCCTCAACCCAGCTTTCATGGGCTAATGGAACCAAAACCGGTAAATCGCATAAGGATGATATTGAATATCAATAATCAAAATCAAGTAGCCTGATATTGTATTGTTTCTTTCTTTCCTTTGACAGGAACCTGATATTGAATATGAAGCTGATGGTGCTAGGATGATGTTGCTAACAATGAAGTTCCCGCAAAATCTAGTTGACTTTGCACTGGAGAGGCTTGGTAATGTTTTTAATACCCAATGACTTTGGCTTTCCATTCATCATTTCAAATAGCAATGGTTGCAAATTTCTTACTTTCCGACATGAGAAATAACTTTTATGAATATTATGTTGTTTAAATAATGTTCAATTGCATATGATCGTATTAGATAATTGCATCCAGATTTTAGGAAATGTGCCTATGTTATTTGGAGCCATACAGAAACTTAGCATGCGGAAAGCAGCTCTCATTTGGCATGTCAGCAAAGTCTTTCTTCATTATTGTCTTTTATGTGTGATAGGTAAAGACGCACCAATTGATGAGATGGTAGACTTCATTGTTGCTGCTCAATTAGCGGAAAAGTATGCACAAGAATCTGAGGACGTAGTTGATGGTACAGAAATCAATGAAGAATATGAAGATGTCATTCCAATTGTTGCTAGGAAACCAGAGGTATGCGGTGCTTTCGACATTAGCTGTTGATTTCTTTGCTTATGTTTTCTTCTATGCTTTGACATGTTTCCTTCATGTCCATTTGTTGCTTCGCCTTAGTAGATTCCACTACCTTTCTTTTAGCTTCATTTTGTATTTATTCATGTGGTTATTACCTCTAACCTTTATTTCATGTTTTACATCCAGGTTCCCAATGAATCACTGTTTGAGAAAATGGACAAAACCTTGCGTTTATTGGAAATGGGATTCTCTAATCATGAAATCTCAATGGCAATTGAGAAAATAGGTGAGCAACTTAGGCACTTACCTGTTCCTCCAGTGTATGGAATGTGAATGAAAGAAACACCGATCTGATCTCCTGCCACTAAATAGATATGAATCTTGGTTTATATGGTTAGAGATGATCATTATAATCGAAAGTTGAAATGAGAAAACTATACTTTATTTTGCATCCAGCCCTATTGTACTGGTATATAATCTATTTTGCACCTCTTCAGGTACAGAAGGTCAGATTTCTGATCTCGCTGAGTCAATCGTTGCTGGTGAAGTTCCTTGTGACTTTCCTGATGACCTTGAAGATTTAGAAAAGGTATGTTCCTTCTATTTTTTATTAAATTGTTTTTATCACGCATTGAAAACTAGAGCTTTTGCTGCTGCTACTATACCGAAACCATCTCATTCTCTTCGCCTGAAGTTTTATTGGTGTTGGTGCCCAGAAAAAGGACGGTGATGTGGGTTCCTCGAGTGGCACTGCGAATGTGGGAGAGACCTCAAAGGGTAAAAGATTAAAAGATGAAGATGAGAATGCATATCCAGACAAACATACCGACTTTGATAATAGAAGGAAACGGCTAAGACCCGGATATCTAGGAGACTCAAGTTCGTTTATGGAAATACCAGGGATGCAAGATGAGTCGAAAGAGAACACATATGAACTTCCCAGTGTAATGCAGCCACGCTTGTCCCAGATGCTTCGGCCAGATGTAACCAAACGACCTTATTTCTTTTATGGAAACTTAGGTGAACTATCTCCTCAATGGTGGTCTAAGATCTCGAGTTTCTTGTACGGAATTCACCCCGAACATGTAGATACTCGGTTGTTCTCAGCGCTCCGTAGGGCAGAAGGGTATGTGCACAATCTTCCCATTGAAAACCGGTTCAGTATCCTCCCAAAGCCACGGTTAACTATGCAAGACACAACGCCTGAACATTTAGAGTGTATGGGGTATCCAGCAAACCACACAAAAATGGGTGGTGGAGGATTGGCTGAAAGATTGAGTTGCTTGACTACTGCTTCCAAATTGACACATTGGGTTACCATCTCTCTGTGCTCAAGTCTATGTTTCCCCAGGGGTTAACAGTTCTATCACTATTTAGCGGGATCGGTGGTGCGGAAATCGCGTTAAGCCGCCTTGGCATTCATCTAAAATGCGTAGTATCTGTTGAGCATTGTGGATTGAGCCGTAACATACTGAAAAGATGGTGGCAGACTTCGAGACAAACTGGAGAGCTTGTGCAGATTGAAGAAATCAAGAGATTATCGTTAAAGATGCTGGAGACTTTGGTGCAGAGATTTAGGGGATTCGACGTAGTCATTTGTCAAAACCCACCAACACCACCTGATCTCTCTAAAGAAAGCTCAAGAAGCGAAGCCTGTAAATTTGATTATATGTTGTTCAACGAGTTTGTTCGCGTCTCAAGACGTGTCAGAGATATGATGGAGTTAAGTTGACCAAGTGCCTTTACGTCCTCAATAACCTCGAGACTTGTATTCACCCATCTTCTTGTTATTGTGTGAATGGTGAATTTTTGACCAAGTGCCTTTACGTCCTCAATGGGAAATGCATTTCGTTAATTTCATTTACAGGTTTTTTAACAGAGACAAGGAGGCGATGCAGGTTGTCTGAAATACTAAGGAAAACCTCTAGACGGAGGCAGCGACGGTGGAAACCAAACTGTCAACGCCGCAAATGTTACGACCTTTACATAGCTTATAGTGACCATTCTCACCCCAAGTTTCTCCCCATGAGTTTTTGATGATCCAATACGGCTTTTCCTTGAGCCTAGCCTGAGCAAACCCGGTGGAACCATAACCTACCAACAAGACACCGTGGTTGAGCCGTCTGGAGCATATGTAAGGACACGAGACTCCTCCAATGTAGGTTTGCATGTAAGCTGCGTTGATTGCCACAGCTAGAGGACCGTTTTGGACAAGATTTGCAGCGATCTGATATTGGTTAATGGAGACAAGACTGAAGTTGGACACAGAGGCAACAATCTTAGACTTGTGTAACTTGCAGGTCCCGCCATCAGTGGCAGTGTATGGATAGTCTTGCTCTCGCATGAGCCCTCCGGTTTTGAGCGTGTACTCAAAGGCGCTGTTCATTAGCCCACCGTTGCAACCAGAGTCACATGAACCTGCCTGTTCTGGATCACACTACAAACAGACATTGCGGATTATGAATTCTAATTAAGCAAACAACAACAAAATTCTTCCATTATTTGATCTCAGACCTCGTGATCACAATCGATGAGCTGTTGTTCACTGAGACTGACGATCTCTCCAGTCAAAATCATCTGGAAGATTCTGGGTAGGGAGAATCGGGGCTCGATTAGCGTCCTTGGAAAGCTTAAACCCACCTTTAACCCCCAAATGATCATTGGTTTCTATATGTGGATCGAATTCGGGAAGCGAATCCTATTTTGCAAATGTTCCCCGAAGATCCTTAACTTCAATAGAACGAGCGACTAGATATAGTTTAGAGGACTTGGTGTTAAGAACTATATATAGTCTTTCGACTGTACGTATAACATTGATCGGGTTGATAATTTACTAAACTAATATGAATAAGATTAACCGTTATAGGTAGGGATGTTAATATGGGTTTTTGGGCCCCGACCTGACCCTAAATTAGCCCGGCCCTGAATTAGCCCTAACCCAGTTTTAGCCCACCCATTTAAAAAAAAACAGGATTAAGCCCTAATCCAATTTTAGCAAATCATCCGCCGTTTTCTCTGAACTTATTTCACAAAAAGAGATCAATGAAGACTGTACTTTTTTAAAACACCAGTTAACGTAAATACAAAATATACGATGATAATTTACTTGTTTTATCTGGAAAAAAAAATATTTTTTATACTAGTAACTAATATCATATTTAAAAGTATAAAAACTTTAATATCCCACAAAAAAACACAAACAAAGCTTCAAGATCTCAGCATTCCTTCTCCCTCACTTTTCAGTTCTATGAAAACATGACATCTTATTATAATATGTGAAAAATGAAAACATAAAATAGGATATCTCATAAACAAACATATGGGATGACTGCTTAAAACCCCTACTCATTCAACCTTAATTATTTTTCCCCTAATTATTTTCCCCCAAACTATTTACTTTTTCATTAAACCCCCCAAATTTATAATTTTCAACTCTAAACCACCTAAACTATTTTACTCTGCTTAATTCCACCTCTCTAATCAAAATCATAAAACCAGACCCGTTTTTGACAAAAAACCCGACCCGTTTTGAAAAAAAAAAAAAGCCAGATCTGACTTGAAAAAACCCGACCCGTTTTTGAAAAAAAAAAACGGAGTTTAAGTAAACGAAAACACGTTAAATAAACAGTGATTGCCCATAATAAAAAACCTGATCCGACTTGAAAAAACCGACCCGTTTTTTTAAAAACGGAGTTTAAGTAAACGAAAACGCGTTTAATAAACAGTGATTGCCATAATAAAAAACCCGATCCGACTTGAAAAAACCGGGTCGGGTTTTAAAAAAAAAAGGAGTTTAAGTAAACGAAAAGGCGTTTAATAAACAGTGATTGCCCATGATAAAAATCCTGATTCGACTTGAAAAAACCCGACCCATTTTTTTTTTAAAAACACGGAGTTTAAGTAAACGAAAACGCGTTTAATAAACAGTGATTGCATAATAAAAAACCCGATCCGACTTGAAAAAACCCGACCCGTGTAGCAGATGATGACATGTCGGGGTATGGGCAAGTCGGATTGGGTTTTTTTATTATGGGCAATAGCGGGTCGGGTTTTTTCAAACACAAAACCTGAGAACCAAACATCCCTAGAATAACGCTAGAAATTCGAATCAACTGCAAAAAACGGGTCGGTTTTTTCAAGTCGGATCAGGTTTTTTATTATGGAAAATCACTGTTTATTAAACGCGTTTTCGTTTACTTAAACTCCGTTTTTTTTTATTAAAAAATAGGTCGGGTTTTTTCAAGTCGGATCGGGTTTTTTATTATGGGCAATCACTGTTTCTTTAACGTGTTTTCGTTTACTTAAACTCCGTTTTTTTCTTCAAAACGGGTCGGGTTTTTTTCAAAAACGGGTCTGATTTTATGATTTTGATTAGAGAGGTGGAATTAAGCAGAGTAAAATAGTTTAGGTGGTTTAGAGTTGAAAATTATAAGTTTGGGGGGTTTAATGAAAAAGTAAATAGTTTGGGGGAAAATAATTAGGATTGTATGAGTAGGGGGTTTTAGGCAGTCATCCCTAAACATATCTAACCTTATCATATGTTTGAATGCCCAATTTCTAAGCTACATGTTTTTTTAGTAGCATCTTCATCTTCATTATCAAAGTAATCATCAATATCTCCTGCAATTCAAAGATATAAATTATTAAATAAAATCACTTAATTTTGAAACATATAAACTAATCTTAAAAAAATTTACCTTCAAACTCAGCAAAACCACGAAGCCAGTTTCGAGTGCAAATTAATGCTTGCACATTTTTTGGAAGGAGGCGGTTTCTAAAGGGATTCAACACCCGGCCTCCAACACTAAATACGGACTCTGATGCGACGGTAGTGATAGGAATACTAAGAACATCACGCGCGAGAAAAGCTAAATCACCATACCGCGGTTGGTTGTTTTTCCAATAGTTTAAAACCTCCATGTCTAAAAAAGATGTAATCTTTACCCTGGGATCCTTCAAATAGATATCTAAATTTGTTTTTGTGTTGTCTGTACCAGATTTGAGACACCTTTCAAGCTCAAGTAGATCATGTATATAAAGATTCAAACTAAATTAGATATATATGATATGATTTCTAAACTTAGTATGATGTAAGAATGAATAAGATACTTACATCATTCGAATCATCTTCAAGTGGTGATTCTGTAAGCAATTCATCTGGAGTTTGTTTTGATGAAAACTTGGAAAAAGAACTTCCCAAAGACTTGGTGTTATATTCTTCATAGAGCAAAACCATCTTCCTCACAACTTCAACTTTTTCCTTAGAAGTACTTGGATCCAATTTATCATAGGCTACCTTAAGCATCTCCAACTTGAACCTCGGATCCAATACTGCTCTCATAGCTAAAACGACACAGTATTCATCCCAATACTTTGTAAACTTACTTTGCATATCCAAAGCCATTAATCTCACATCATTATCATTACGCCTTGCATATTTCTTCAGCAACAACTCAATCTTCCACACTTGTATGAAATAAACATTGGTTGAAGGATATTTCACTCTCGAAAAGTATGTGGTGATTGTACTAAAAAGTCCCGAATTTTTTTACCTCTATCCCACTCTTCTTCTGAAGGCAATGAGTTGTAATTTCTATCATACATATCCAGATTAGCAAATGTCTTTCGAAACTTCAGAGCTCTAACAAGCCTTTCATAAGTGGAGTTCCATCGTGTCTTCACATCTAAAGACAAACCAGCTCCACTCTTAATCCCAACACTTTCAACACAAGCTAAAAAACGAATATTTCCTTGATTCTTTAGCCTTCACAAACTTAACACTGTTTTTAATATTCTCCAAAAGACTACTTGCTAGTTCTAATCCTTTTTTCACTATCAAATTCAGAATGTGTGCACAACATCTCACATGCAGAAACTTTCCATCACACAACAACCCATTACCACTCTGAAGACGATGCTTAAGGATCATTTTCATATTATCATTAGCAGAAGCATTATCCAAAGTGATGGCAAATACTTTCTTATTTAAACCCCATTCTTTTAAGCTATCATTAACTTTTTTAGCAATTTCTTCACCACTATATATGTGGAGGTGGGAAATCACAAAAGGTCACAATGTGGCTGTTTAACTTCCAGTTATCATCAACATAGTGAGCGGTTAAACAAATATAACACATCAATGTATAACGAGCTGACCACAAATCAGAAGTAAAACAAACTCGACCTTTGTGTTTTTCAAAAACTGCTTTCAGCTTTAGTTTTTCTTCCTCATATCTCTTATAGACATCAGCAACCGCTGTTTGTCTACATCTAGGTACACAATATGGATTTAGAAACCTATCTCTAGCCCTAACCTTCTCATATTCAACATATCGAAAAGGCAGATCATGGTAGATTATAATCTTAGAAGTCATCTCCCTATCAATTCTATGATCATATTCATGCCTATCTGATATAAGACTCGGAGGAGTGCTTATGAGATTGTTTGGTTAAAACACAAGTTTTAACGGTTTGATGGTGAAAACACAAGTTGGCGATCGCACTCTCTTGAATCTTCCAAAAGGGGAAGCAAAATGGATTGAATTGCAACACAAAGAATATGACAGCTCTTTGATACGGCAGTTTGTGGTTATGTTCTTACGGGCTTCACACACACACTAAAAACAAGAAGCCGACATGTTTTCAACAAGAACCGCTTGATGAAAAACAAAGGAAACACACTTCATTCATTTTCGTAAATTCTAGTCTATCTTACAATGGAAATGAACTGGTACTTATAAAAGCATCCACACACGTCTTCACAAAAGAAAAACATACAAGTTTTTGCTAAATCAAATTTAAATTCCAGAAACATAAACAAAAATAAAGAGTGGCTCTTGTGGGTAGGAGGAGAGCATTCCTTGTGTGAGTGGAGTGGCTCTTTGATTGTATCTAGTCAACTTGGGGAGGAATTTGTGGACCCTTGGGAGCCTCAGTTGCACTATAGAAACCTTCAAACCGAAATAGCTTGAGTGGTGGAAGAAACAACTTCCCGTTTTTAAGGATGGTTCGTTTAAGGTCAGATACGCCGACACTGTTGGGCATTTCTGGACCGATTGGCTAAGCGGATTGGGCTGATCTTAAGCTTTTCTGAAACTAGACTCAAAGGGCTTTAGATCCATATGTAGATCGTTTTCTGAAGTACCGTGATCTGAAAGCAACACTTGATAGAATGGTTGAAGCCAATAAAAAATATCAGCAAGTGATATTATCGTACGCACAATCCAATTCCCTTTTGAATTGGTAGTATCCAAAAGTTCTCCGGGTTTCCATAGTCTATTTTCTAGAAGATTAAACCGACCGTTCTTCACAATCTTCATAACCAACACCGGTTGGTTTAGTTGATAACACGGATGGATCCGCCTGATCCAAGGTGTGCTGGTGCACTCTAGAAGTAGCACAAAGTCTCCGGGATGCCAAGTTAATGTTTGGAGACTTCCAAATGTAGAAAATTCCAAATATGATCAGGCTGATATTGTTTGATCTCGTGGTGCTCCTGCTCATGTGTTAATGAAAGCATGACCTTTGGCTCCTCTTGATCCGCGGCTAGACCTTCAAATGGTGGCGGCTCGCCTAGACATTTAGGTTTGGGAACACAAAGTTTTGTCTCTGGTTCTGCTCTGCTCACCGTGTACTCCTCTTCATGATCTAAGCATGCATCATTAACCCTTGGCAAAGACAAGTGCATTAATCTTGAATTGAAAAGTTCATAATCAAATTGATCTAAACAATCATTAGAATTAGATGAGTTCAGTTTTGGTTCTAGCATTGTATTAACTACTTGCGATTCATGATTAAGGACTTGATCCATTTTTGTTTTAGCATCTAAGATTTTCTCATTCAGTTCTAATGCAAACAAATATTTTAATTTATCAAGGATTTGATCAATGTTGGAAAGAGAAGTGGTAGTACTTACCTTGACAAGATCCATTTGTGACTGCTTGCCTTGCGGTTCAAGGTAGGATATTGAACTTGGTTTTTGTGGACTCCTCTTTTCCTTGCCGGCTTGTTTAGCTTTTGTTTGCTCCATTAAAGTGTTTGAAAACACTTTCTTTCGTGTGGGATAGTGAGCTTGCTTGTGCACAGCTTTGGAGCTTGGTGCCGTTGCTTGAATCAGTCCTTTTGGATTTGCTTGTGACACTCTATTTGTGTAGTGGCTGCTTCGGCGTTGGGCATTCTTCACAAACTCATTATACATGAGCCATCTCATGTCTGTCCAAGAGAAGGCAGGTTCGTTGTAGCGAATCCGATCAGCTTCTTCTTGTTCCCACTACATGCATGCTTCTCTGGTTAGTGCGTCTTTGGCATACATTGGTTTCTCTCCGTTTGGAGTGTTGTGAAACCAAAACTAGTCGGTCATGCTCTTCTCCCATTTTAGGTAAGCGTTTGGTCCTTCATTATGACCGGAAAACGTTTTGAATTTTAAATCCAAACGTTCACAACTTTGACGGAAATGGTTCCTTAGCTTGTTGTGGTTTGAAGTTGTGTGCATTCGGTATGATGGCTCTGTTTATAGCTTTTTATGGACTAGTTCTTCCTCCAGGTCTGTTTCCAAGTCAGTATCTTCATGCCACGCTCCTCTCCCATAATTGTTTGCTGGTTGTCTCGCTCTTTGGCTTAGTTTAACGTCATAGTAACTTGAACTCGGCTGGCTCCCAGTTGAGGTTGTCGTGTGAGGCACGTTGTTGTGTGGCTTTGTATGATAATAGTCTGGTGGCTATTGATCGTAGAAATCACAAAAAAATAAGATAAGAATAAATCGGTCGGGATCTCATTTTATTTCAATCGAACTCGGTTAATGTTACAAAGAGTTTTTAGGTCGGCCCAAACCAAAGAGCCCCCCCCCCTTTTCTTTCTTCTCCCCCTCCTATTTATAGTGGGAGAGAAAATAATGTGGTTATACCCGGATGACGTCGGTGATGACGTGAAGGAATTTATAGTGGGAATCTATACCAGCTTTTGTCGAGATCACTACAAAATCTAGGAGAATCTAGGTTAGGCTTTGCTAAGCCTAATCATTAATTAATCTTCCCCTTTTCACGTGCGCCTCTGAAGTAGGCTTTGACAGCGATGAGTTGGGACCACCGGACTCGTAGGTCGGCAACCATCTCATAGATTTCTTTACCGATCTTGAACCGTCGTCGATCGGGAATGATTCGCCGATCTTGGTTCAGAGTTCAATCAAATCAAGTTCGGTTTTTACCGGACTTGAAAATTGGCAACCGCTTCATGAACTTTATTGAACTTGAACTATCGTCGATCGGGAATATGTTACCGATCTCGGTTCGAAGTTGGTTCATAATTGGTTCATTTTAAGTTCGGTCTTTTTACCAAACTTGGAAGCTGGCAGTCGCTTTGTGGGCTTTACCGAACTTGAACTATCGTCGATCGGGAATATATTACCGATCTCGGTTTGGTTCTCTCCGAACTCATTGGTTCTGTGCATATCTCTCCGAGTTTGAATCGTCGTCAACCGGGATCAATTGGGCCGGTCTAGATTCAAACCGGGCCGAAACGGGAATTGCTAAATTCACCACTAACAATTAGTCCCCCCCCCCCCAGTTCGGCGGAGTTAATATTGTTGAGTTCGACGTAGTTCATGAAGAATTTTTGGCCCGGAAGGAATTGAGATCGGCATTTGCCATATCGGATTTGGTTGATTTGACTCGGCCATTAATAGTTTTGTCTTAGAATCTTTTAGTTCGGCAAACCTCGATTTCGAGGACCTGTTCGGCTTGGGGAGTCTTAAGGATGCGTCGATTCGGTTTCTTTAACTGTCGCGAAAATTGAAGAGACGTGTCGGTTTGGTTTCTCTAACCGTCGTGAAAATCGAAGAGACGTGTCGGTTCGGTTTCTCTAACCGATGCGGAAATCAGGGACACGCGTCGGTTCGGTTTCTGTTTCTGTTGCGGAAACCGAGGAGTCGCAATGATTACTTTTTTTATATAAATACCCCCAGATCCCTCAGAGTTTTCACTCCTTCTTTCGTTCATAAAAGGTACGTTTTTCTTTCTCTCTCTAGTGCTCTCCCTTCTCTCTAGATTATTTTTGCTTTTAGATTTCCCGATCTTGCTCCGCCGCGATTCTTCCGATCTGCTTTGAAGATCTTCACAACTTTCCGATCCGTTTTCGAGCTGTTCTTTGTCAAATTATTTCAGATTTCCTTCCCTTGGATCAGTATGAGATCGAGATCTTCTTCAGTTTCTGTGAACGATCGAACTCCCTCTCCTCAAAATCCGAACATCGATCTAAATTTATTCGTCACTTCGTCGGATCCGGGCGACTCCTCCGATGACGGTCTTAGTGGGGTTAGGTAAGAATTGGTCAGGCGCAACTCGCGCCTTGCTCTTGCCGCTCCTAGTTGTTCCCGAGTTGCTATCCAAGCTCCGAGGTTTGCGGATGGAGAGAATCGTGAGACGGATGCTCAGGTTCAGATCGAAGATGAGCATATTGCTGTGGATGATCGAGTTCGGCTTGATGAAGAGTTGGCCGCGGATCTTGAAAATAGGCAACTTATTGAGGTAGATGAACAAGTTCCAAAAAAACGAAACAGATCGAATACCCAATTAAGTCAAAATCCCGAAAGAGAATCCATCTTTCTCTACCATAAAAAATAATAATATGGCAACAAAATTGGATTAGAAACTGTTAACCGATTTTACCGAAAATTCCAATATCCGGTTGGAACCGGTTATCAAAATCACATTACCTTGTGAATAAACTCTTGATATCTTCTCTCACCTTGGTCGTCTCAAGAAAGGCATCGCCGGAGTTATCAACATCGATGGCTCTAAACCCAAAATCATCTCTTCCCGATCCAACCTTCCACTCGAACCACATCTTCGACATCATCTCTTTGCGCGAACACGTTTCGTAGTTCTCTTCCTCCGGTGAATCCGCAGCTATGAGCCTGTACGCATACACTCTCCTCTTCTGTCCTGGTCTGTAAGCTCGAGCCACGGCTTGCTGAGTCACCGATGGGTTTAGATGAACATCGAGAATCAGTACTCGCGATGCACCCACGAGCGAAATTCCTTCCCCACAGGCTTTGATCGATCCGAAGAAGACTTTGGCATCTGGGGAATTGTTGAATCTCTCCATTGACAATTCTCTTTGTTCGTTGCTCGAATCGCCTGTGATTGTGAACATCTCTTTCCCTAATCGCCAGCCTTTCATTGAGCTCATGAGTCTCTCGAGAGTCTTGATCGGAATGATGTACTGGCTAAAGACCAAGAGCTTCTCTCCTGTTGATTCGCACAGAGCTAAGAGGTTGAGGAAGAATTTCATCTTCACACCGTCTCTGACATTGATCCCCTTCAGCATCTCGTCTAGCTTCTTCAATGTGTTGCTGTTATCAGCAAAACCCTTTTCTCCATTCGAGGGATTTTCCTCCAAGAAAGTCTTGAGCTTTGGGTGTACATACAAAGCAGCACCAAGAGAGATCTGCTTGAACAAATCCATTCTCCTCAGACCCTTGACTTTATCCCTCTGAATTGAGCTCAGATTGAGCATGACAGTGAATTCAGTTAGCCCGAGAAGCACGCCTCGGAAATCTGCTTTGTGATAATGCAAGATATTACGGGTCATCTCGCGTAGATCCTTTATCAAGCTGGCTTTGGCACAAGAGTCTATGCTGTTCTTCAATGTAAGCTCCACTGCAGCGAAGAAAGTCCCCTCGATACTACTCTGGTTCATCTGTTTGCTGCTCGGTATCTCTGCTTTGCTCATGATACGGGAAACAATCTCCCGAGTTCCAGGACGCTTCAAGAACTTGGGACGAACGAGATTCAAAATGTTAAACACTTCCTCAACGTTGTTTTGGAACAATGTACCTGTGAGAACCACTTTTCGAGGAGTCTTGACACGTGCAAGCGAAATAAGCATGTTCGTCTCCTTATTCCTCGATGTATGACCCTCGTCAAGGATAAGCAATGTTGGCTTCTCAAGCAATATCCGCTTACAGTCTTCTGAAACGGCGTCAATGTTATTATCATCACATATGATCTTCGCAAACTGTTGGTACCCAAGAAACAGAATGCTTCTTTGTTCAACCCATTGTCTCAAAACCTTCAGTTGCTGCCTCCGTGATTCAGCTTTCGCGCTGTAGAAATCAAGCAGAGGAATGTTCTCGACCGCCCACTTAGTAAACTCTCTCTTCCATGATTCTATGATCCCCTTTGGTAGCACAATCAATGGTTTAGCCTGTGGATCCATAGCCATGAAGCTCTGCATAAAGCTGATGAGCAGAAATGTCTTGCCTGATCCTGGTGCATGAGCTAATATGCACCCACCTGGCTCATCCGCTGCAAGGTTGTTGCATAAGAAGTTGAATCCTTCAATCTGGTGAGGCCTCATCTCATTATCATGCCTTGGGTGGATGAACATCTTGTCTCCCAAAATGTTTGTCTGAGAAGACCGGTTTTCTGAGAATCCCCACCTCGTTTCCCCATTTTCTTGTTCACGCATATAAGTTCTTCTTGATCTCTTAGGCTACATCAGGAAATAAAGTAGATTCAAGTTCTAAAGATTTGTAGCAGAGTCAACATATTCCACAGTCAGTTATCAGTGATCACTAACCTTGTTGTACACAACCTCGATCATGCTCTCGATGGGTGTCTTGATGAGTCCACAAACACGACACACTTCTCCAATATCATCCTTGTGGATGAAGGAGTGCTCACAGTCTTCGATTTGTTTGAGATTATCATTACCTTGTGAATTCTCCACCGTTACCTAACCAAGAACATATGCAAAAATCAGCTGAAACCGCTAAGAATGCACAGAGAAGCACATGTACGCATCAGAAGTTGAATCTATTTGCAGGTTAGAGAAGATGTATGCAGTTTTTGGTCTAATCTCTGTGATTCATTAAAAATGTACATAAGTAACCTTAGATGATTCTTGAGCAAATGCCATCTGCCTCCAAAGTTCGTCTTCTTCTTCACCATCTACATATAGATGAGTTCCATTGTCATAATCTGTAGAAATCCTTGATGAATCCTCCTCGCTATAACCCTGAGGACTCGCGACAGTTCCTGAGCAATTTCCTCTCTTCACATCATAAAAATGCAGAATGAGATCATAAAGATTTGAACTTGGCATCAAAAAGATGGAAACAAACATTAACTAATAATGTATATGAACATTTAATTGCTGCAATGAAGCTTACAGTAACGGATTCTTGAGGCAACTTATCATCGGAATCGATGATAAGAATCGTGACTGGTTTTTTCTTATGTTGTCTAGTTTCGATACCTTCCACTGAGATAGAACCATTTAAGAAGTTCCTTTTGAGCTCACAAAGTCTCTTAACATCATCAGCAAGCCATCCGTATTTACTCTCTTCAAACCCATCAAGGAGATTCGGTAGAAAGAATGGGTCAGGCCGCTTGGCAAGTTTTGATTGGCTTATGTTCTTGCTACGCGACCTCAAAGACCAAGCTGCTTCATTATCAATCACCGCAGAAACAAAATGAATCAATCTATTTCTTAGCATTTGCACCCAAAAAGAAGTTAATTTCTTCAAAAAACCCCAAAGTAGAAACAGTTTTTAGGTCAAACTTCAACTGAGGAGGAAAGCTACAGCCAGAAATAAACCTACGGAAACAAAACCCATATGGGTTTTAGAATCAAAATCACAGTTAGAATCAAGAGTTTCGGTTCAGCACTAGAAATCAAACAAAACCCAAAACGTGAGATGTTCTCACGCTCCGCTTTCTGCAACTGTGGAGCTCCATAAACAGAGATTTGTCTTCTTATTCTTAGCCACGCCATTTTTATTCATTAAAAGAGCAACAACAAGGTCACAAGCAAAGAGAGGTTACAGAGGAAGAAGGAGAAGAAACGAGAGTGTAAGTATATATAAACGTACGCGTATTCCTCGCCCTCGAAAATGGAGAGTGGTCAGTACCCACCATGTGTAATCGCTGAACAGAGCTCCTTAGATCGAGACTAAGAACAAAACCCTTGTGAAAGACCCCAAGATGCAAGCTTTATGCATAAATTAGAGAGATTTCAAGCAACAACGACAAAAAAAGATTTGCTTTTTCTGAAACTTGAAGCTTTTTTTCCTTTCCCATAACGGAAGTTAATTGGGTGGCATACGAGAGAGAGAAGAAGACGCCACACGGACGGTTTTGGGAGGTCAATAATATATACACATCTATATGTATGTATAGGCTTTAAACTTGCTCTCCACTCGAGTAATGTGTATGTTATGTTGTTACATTTTAAACGGCTTATAAAATCCTTTAAAAAACAAATTTCTTAGCTTTACAAAAATGTTAATTATGTCATGTCAAAAAAAATATGATAATTATGTGATACATGATAATAACTTCAAACAAGAAACATACATGTATATACTTTTGAGATTACTATTACAATTCAACCATATCAAGACATTAATGGGTTTTTTTTCAGCACATAATCTTAAAGTTGCATTTAGTTTTAGTTTAAAAAACGGGGAAAAATAATAATTTTGTTTTATTACTTGATGATGATGATAATGGTAGTAGCGTGATGAATATAAGAATTGCATCATCGAAGATTCAGTAGGAGGAACAATATATTATAACTTTATTTCAATCGATTTTAAGTTACACTGAAATACAAGTACATTCTCCATGAAGACAAGAGTAATAGTAGTCTTTAGGGCATTCACGAGAATCTGGACAATCACGGTCCGTCTTGCACCGTATCGTTTTGGTCAGCTCAGTCTCAGCTTCTACACATCTGCACTCTCCGAGTACACATTTCCCACGTCCCCGGCCTGTTCCTCCAATACACTGCAACTCACAATCTTTTGATGTCGAGCATGGTCTCTCGGTTCCAGAGACGCTCACCAACAATATGCCTATTAATATCAAACGCATGTCACAGTTTAGTCGGTCTATTAAATCGATTTAATCAATATATAAGACAAGTATATATATATATATATATATAAAGATGAGCTAACATGAGAGATAAAGGACGAAAACGATGAAGATTGTTGTTTTTGATGCCGCCATGTCTTTTGCCTAAATAATTTAGGATTTGAGGATTAGTTTATGGTTTAGAGTTTGTATATACGTTTTGATGAAGTTTGCGTAACTTTACATGGTTCTTCGGATTCTTATATAATGTGTCTTGGAGCATGAAGATGGCAATTTAGTTAATGCATAGTATGACTTATGAAACTAAGATTCTTACAAATAAAGTAACGTATTTTAAGTTCGTAAAAGTGGGGTATTTTAAGTTGATAAATAAATAGTATTTTACAAGAAAAAAAAAAACAATTTGGCCTTTTTCCATTGTTAGAACTTAGCAATTAGAATTACATTTACTTACAATTACTTTTATTTTTGGTCAACAAAAAAAAAATACTACAATTCCTATTATAGTTTGTTGACTACAATGAATTTGTAATATAGGTAAAAAAATTAAAAGTAATGTATTTTAACTAAATAAAAAGCATTTTCAAGATAACCTACTCAGATTTTTCAAGATTTTTCAAGATATTTGTCCTATATTACCCGTAATACATTTTTTTTTACTTTTAGTATAATAACTTAAAAAATCAATTAATTAATTAGCTTATTTAAAAAAAGAACTTTTAAAAAAAGGAAATTAAAATCAACTTTAATAAAACAAATATTAAATACAAATTGATTATTATTTTTTTAAAAAGAAACGTCTTTATTTAAAAAAAGAAATATTGTTTGAAAACCCATTGTTGAGACTCATGTGTAGAGTTCATCTTGTGAAGACATGTTCATCTTCCTTTCATAATTCCAACTATCAAATCTTCAAAACTACAAAGATTCCATTATATTTAGAGTTCTTTTAAATCACCCAACCTTATTATCATCTTAGCGAAATCATAAGTTATATTGTCATTTATTTTTGTTTATGTTTTAGCATTAAAAGGTTTTGTAAATTTGTGTGTTTTATTCCTAGTCTTTCTTTTTTTTTCACTACAAAAAATGAGTTAATTCGTAATGGAACATTTCCTTGCAAACACATTATAATTCGTTGCTAATTAGCTAACGAACTTGCAACATCCAAAAATCCGTTGCAAAATCATTGTTGCTAAAATATTCCGTTGCTAATTTGTTGCCATATTGTAACATGTTTGCAACGAAATATTTGCAACAGATTTGTGCAACGAGAGCGTTGCTAGTATTTGCAACGGAGGTTTTGCAACATATTTGCAATGGATTGTTCTTTGCAATATTTGCCACGATATTTCGTGGATAGTCGTTGCAAATGGATTATTGCAACGAGGGTGTTGCTAATTTTTGCAACGAATTTTTTTGCAACATCTTTGCAATAAACTGTTTATTGCAATATTTGCAACCAAATATCATGGATAATCGTTGCAATTGTTTGTAACAAATTGTTATCAACGATATTTGGAAACTAATAATAAAGAAAATGCAATTGTTTTGTAATGTTATCAGTAACAAAAATTAGTACGGAAATATTATATTAGTTGAAAAAATGGATTATGTTTGTATTTGACCATAAATTGTGAATCATTTTTGCAAATACCCCATAAAAACTGGATAAAATCCATACAAATAACAATCAACGGCAGTCTTAATAGTTAAAAAATAATCTTGCAAATGTAAAACTTCAGTTTATCTCACAAAGAACGCTATGATGTAATAATATATTATTTTAAAAACATGCACATCTCCAAAACAAATAAAAAATTAGCAAAAGCAATTATTAGTTAAAGCATATAATTTATTTTAAAGTATTTTCTCTCAACAGTATTAAAAAAAGAATATAAAAATATGTAATTCACGTAGCGCAGAATTACCATGGTTAATAAAATAGTTGTTATACGACTTTAGATTACGTTGATGAGATTAACAAACGAATTTAATGTATATATCATTTTGTGGTTGGAATATATTTTAACATGTATGGTCGCAACTGTGAAGTTGTCATCTTGCTTGCAAAATAATCAAACGGGAAAAAAATAAAAAATTTGATTTACTAATATTTTTTTAATGATGGTAAGTAGCGTGATGAATATAAGAATTGCATATAATCGGAGATTCAGTAGGAGGAACAAATGTATGATAATTATTTTTGGAATCGATTAATTAGTTATACAAGCACATTGTCCATGAAGACAAGAGTATTGAGGGCAGTCAATAGAACGGGGACAATCACGGTCCGTCTTGCACTGTATCGTCTTGTTACAATAGCACTCTCCTTGCCTACAATGCCCTTGTCCTTTCTGGCCTGTTTCTCTAAAACACTCCAACTCACAAAGTTCTGATGTCGAGCATGGTGGCCTCAATCCCCCGGCCTCAATTCCAGAGACTCTCGCGAACAATAATATGCCTATTAATTAATAGCAAACGCATGTCACAGTTTAGTCGATCTATTAAATCGATATAATCAATATATAAGAGAAGTATATATATAAATAAATATAAGGTGGAGCTTACATGAGAGATAAAGGGCGAAAACGATGAAGATTGTTGTTTTTGATGCCGCCATGTCTTTTGCCTGAAAGTTTGGGATATGAAAATTAGTTTATGGTTTAGAGTTTGTAAATACGTTTTGATAAAGTTTGCGTAACTTTACATGGTTCTTCGGATGCTTATATAATGTGTCTTTGAGCATGATGATGGGAATTTAGTTAATGCATAGTTTGACCATTGGCAAAATATGATTCTTACAAATAAAGTAACGTATTTTAATTTCAGAAAAGTAACGTATTTTAAGTTGATACAAATTATATTTTACCAAAAAAAACAAAAAATTATTTTGGCTTTTTTCAGGATTAGAACTTAGCATTTAGAATTACATTTACTTACAAATACTTTTATTAAAAAGAGTAGTTCCTTTCTTTTTGGTCAACAAAAAAGAACAAAATTACTAGTTCTTATTGTAATTTGTTGACTACAAATTGTAGTTTACAATGAATGTGCAATCAATGTAAATGTACTATTGGTAATACAGTTTTATTTTTCGGCTTTTTAAGTAAACAAAAAGTATTTGTTTGACTAGTAAATAAAAAGAAATTATAATATGGCTTTGTTTCTAATTAGGACTTAGCAATAAAAGTGAAATCAATTTAAGTTATATGTATATATGTACATTCTTTTTGACACTTTTTCTTTATAAAATATTTATAACCAATCATAATTAGTTGACTACAATGAGTGTTGAATATTTAGATAAATTTTCCGATTTTTTTAAGGTCCATCAGCATCAGCATCAACATCAACATCAACATCAACATTCAAGAATTTTCCGATTTTGATCCCATGTTGGTTATGCTTAAAAAAATTAGGAAAGACAACATCAAGAACCTCCCTTATATGGTTTTGGTATGTTGGGTGAAGTGTAATGTAGATCGATGACTTATTTGTCAACTGAAGCTTGCTGACACAAGCTGGATGGGTGTTCAGAGATGATAAGGGAGGCTATCTTAGAGCAGGAAAAGCTAAAGGGAGTGTTTTACCAAGTACAATAGAGAGTGAGTTTTATATTTTGAAGGTGATAATCAAAGAGTCATGGATCTGATAAATGGTAAATGCTTGAACTTTGGCCTATATAATTGGATCAGAGAAGTTTGTGGTTGGTCCTCTCGATTTGAAGAAGCTGAATTTGGATGGATTGGAAGAATTCACAACAAAGCAGCGGACATCATGGCAAAGTAGCGAATTCCCAATGAAGCTCATATCATGTGTTTCATTTCTATGTACCTTATGAGATAACTAATGTATTACACCAAGACTATGTTTTTTTTCTGTCTAAAAGATGATTTTTATTCAAATTTAGGAGTGTTACATATGAAGCTGACGGACTAATGCAACTGTCCTCGGTAAAAACTACACAAGCCACACTAGAATTACTGTGTCACACTAATGACAATCCAAAGCCATGGAAAGCATTAGGCCCACACAAAACCACATTAAATCTAAGTGAAAAAAAAAAAAAAACAACATAGGAGAACCTTTGTAAATGAATTCCTTGAAAGAGCAAATTTTTCAATAACTAATTATTTAGACCTAGTATATATACACTGTGGATACTTATAATATTACAAATATGATCAAAAAACCACAAATCAAGGAAATGAAAGAAAATCATAGTTATTGCCTTATATAATAAAAACTATGTAAATAAATACGAATAAAATAATTTAAATATCTTGAATCCACAATAATATTTGTCTGTCAACAAGATATGATTTTCTTCTATAATATAAGAAAATGAATTTTGTATTGTAACTATTTAAGGTTTTTTTGAATATTTTAAAGCATATATATATATATATATAAAATAATAGATATAAATTAATTAATAATTAATAAATTTTAATTTTTAGTTTTAAATAGTTTATACCCCCAGTAAAAAAAAAATTATTGGGAGTGTACAGAGAGACACCAAACCGTCGCTCACTCATTCAAATGTCACTTGTGCAAATTCCCTAGCCTAGAAAGTGCAGTTGGACATTGTAAAATCCATATGCATAAGATTACCAGACAGAACAACCCCAAACGATTTTGTGAAAATGCGAAGACAAAAGCATACGCCAGTAGACCTTGATAACCTCAATCTCGCTTGATCTTCTTATGAATATGTCTAATCGCTTACCCCTTTTCAATGGCTCAACCTCACACGAAGGAAGCTACCGAAGCAAACGAATTCGAAAAAGAAAACTCTAAGAAAATCTTATTTATTAACAAGCGAGGAGGGGAGAGATACCAAACACAACGAGGACACACTTCCAAGTCTTCTTCTCCATTGATGAGGTTGAAATTAGTTCATACTTCTCTTCACCAAAACATATAAACCAGCATTGCACCAAAATTAGAGAGCGCAATCATAGGCACCCTAATCGGAGAGAGCCAAAAAATTTACCACACCAACCACATATATGCTCAAAGGAAAACCACATCTACAAAACCCCCACTTCGATACACATCGGTGACAATGAAAACTTAGAATGAAAGAAAAAAGTACAACACAAACGAACAAAAGCACACCAGAGGACCGGTTCCGATGCTAAAGGAGCCACCAGATGGCTTAATCAATTTTTCTCTCTGGTAGCATTTTCCTCTGGCCACCAGAACCGGCCACCAAGACTGTGTTAACTCTAAATTCTCTATTAATAAAGATAAGTGTTATAATAAAAAACTCGATTTAAAACCAAGATATTAATTTTTTTTTTTTTGTGATAAAAACCAAGACTATGTTAACCAAGATATTAAATTAGCATAAAAGGCAAACAAACCCTTGGTTTTTAGAGGACTATGAAAAGATTTCTGGTCAGAAGGTCAATTACGATAAATCATCAATGATTTTCGGAATGAAGATAGGTGAAAACGGAAGAAGGTTATTGCAATCAATAATGAAAATTGATCAAATAGGAGGTGGTGGTAAATACCCGGGTCTTCCGGCACAATTTGGGAGGAGCAAAACAGATCTGTTTGACTTTGTAGTTAAAAGGATTCGAGACAATATTGANAGACTATGTTAACCAAGATATTAAATTAGCATAAAAGGCAAACAAACCCTTGGTTTTTAGAGGACTATGAAAAGATTTCTGGTCAGAAGGTCAATTACGATAAATCATCAATGATTTTCGGAATGAAGATAGGTGAAAACGGAAGAAGGTTATTGCAATCAATAATGAAAATTGATCAAATAGGAGGTGGTGGTAAATACCCGGGTCTTCCAGCACAATTTGGGAGGAGCAAAACAGATCTTTTTGACTTTGTAGTTAAAAGGATTCGAGACAATATTGATGGTTGGTATAACCAGTTTCTTTCACCTGCAGGAAAATAAGTATTAATCAAGTCAATTGCTCAAACAAAACCGGTATATTCTATGAATTTTTTTCTCATTCCAAAGACACTTAGTGATGAAATTAATGAATTATTATCTGGATTATGGTGGGGAAAGAAAAGGTGCAAAGAAAGATTTCTTGGATAGCTTGGAAAAGATTAGCGATACCAAAGAATGAAGGGGGATTAGGATTTAAAAACTTACACAATTTTAATTTAGCTTTGTTAGCTAAACAAGCTTGGAGGGTACTCACTAACCCGTCTTCACTTTTAGCCAGGCTTTATAGAGGAAGATATCATAACACTTCTGATTTCTTACAATCGAAGTGTGGAGGACAGCCTTCATATGGATGGAGGTCTATTCAAGCAGGAAAACAACTGCTACAAAAGGATTTAAGAAAACAAATAGAAGATGGTAAAGAAACAAAGATTTGGGAAGAACATTGGATTCCGACATTACCTCCAAGAAAAGCAAATGGTATAGAATAAGATCCTAATATGAAAGTAAATGAGCTTTTTTTAGAAGGAAAAATAGAATGGAATGTGGAGTTGGTGGATGCTATTTTTCACGATGAGGATGCCGAGTTAATCAAGAACATCCATTTGTCAAGGTATGCTCATGCAGATCATTATATTTAGCCATATACTACAGATTCTATAATGTCAAATCGAGATATTGGGTGGCTACACATATTATACCTGAGGAAGAGATAATCGAACCACCAGGTGGATCTTTAGATTTGAAGATACATGTATGGAAACTCAAAACTATGCCTAAAATTCAACACTTTATATAGAAAGCAATTAATGGGGCTCTTCCAACAGCAGAACGATTATGTTTTAGAGGAATAACTATAGATCATGTNACATTGGATTCCGACATTACCTCCAAGAAAAGCAAATGGTATAGAATAAGATCCTAATATGAAAGTAAATGAGCTTTTTTTAGAAGGAAAAATAGAATGGAATGTGGAGTTGGTGGATGCTATTTTTCACGATGAGGATGCCGAGTTAATCAAGAACATCCATTTGTCAAGGTATGCTCATGCAGATCATTATATTTAGCCATATACTACAGATTCTATAATGTCAAATCGGGATATTGGGTGGCTACACATATTATACCTGAGGAAGAGATAATCGAACCACCAGGTGGATCTTTAGATTTGAAGATACATGTATGGAAACTCAAAACTATGCCTAAAATTCAACACTTTATATGGAAAGCAATTAATGGGGCTCTTCCAACAGCAGAGCGATTATGTTTTAGAGGAATAACTATAGATCATGTATGTCAAAGATGTTGTCAAGCTGAGGAAACAATCAACCATTTTTTATTTGAATGCGTATACGCAAGATCAGTATGGAGATGTTCGAATTTTCAGGGACTGGAAAATATTTCTTCGGATCTAAAAGACAATATCAAAACTATTTTCCAGATACACGATATGGATTCGTTGTCAAATCAGGTTAGAATTCAATCTATTTGGACACTATGAATTTTATGGAAATCAAGGAATGAATATTTATTCGATAAAAGACATGTTCATCCTAATGAAGATGTACATAAATCGTTTGAAGCTTCTGGGGAATGGATTGCTGCACATGATTCGGTAATTTTCAGAGATAAACGAAGTCATCAGAAGAAGAATACACAATGGGAACCTCCACCAGAAAATTGGATTAAATGCAATTTTGATAGTAGCTTCAGAATGAATTCGGAATACACTGGCGTTGGATGGATATTTAGAGATTCATCGGGAGCTCATCTGAATTCAGGTTTTGCAAAGGTCAAGATCGGAAATGGAGTCTTATACGCAGAAGCATCAGCCTTTTTATAGGCATTATAACAATCATGGATTCAGGGTTATCGCCATGTATAGTTTGAATGAGATAACAAAGTTTTGACAAATGTGATTAATAGAAGGGAAGAATACATAGGGCTAGGAAATCTACTTTATGATATTAGATATTGGATGTCAAAGTTTTCTGATTGCTCGCTAGATTATGTGTTTCGAGAGAGAAATCAAGTAGCGGATTGATTAGCCAAATCAGCACATGTTTCAAATTTGTTGTTTTGTAATTTTAATATTCTTCCAAGTTGGATGATTAAGTTATTGTATTACCCTTTTACCATATAATATAATTAGATGTTAAAAAAAAAAAACCCTTGTTTTTAGTGCTACACAAACAATAAAATAAAAGTTATCAACCAAACAACATCATTTATATCTTGGATTATTGTGATTCATTGAATTGGGTCCGATCAAACAACTAATCTGTCGAAGAAGATGTAACGAGATTTATTATGAAAACTTAATTTGACGAAGAAGACGTAACGACACAATTATACGAAAAAACATATAATTATTAATTTGTGGTGATAAAAATAAAAATAAAAAAATCATTGGTTAATTGATTCGGTAATATAAAGTCAACTACACTAATAATATTCGGAAGAGGAAATTTACACAAAAGCCCACGTGAGTCTTTTTTTTTTCTTCCAAAAAGCCGTCTCTTTCCTCCCTCCTTCGTCCAAATTTCCCAAATCCCTCCACATTAAACCCTAGAAATCAAAATTCGCTACTCTCTCTGTTACTACTAATTCGTTTCGATTCTATAACATTAGCCCGGAAAAGCTTTCATTTTTCCAATCCCACATTTCTCCGTCTTCTGCTCTGAACCGTCGCTTAGCGTATTGCTCCGTTTTGTCACTTCTCCTCCATGGATACGCAGCAGCAACAATCCACCATTAAAGTAAGCTCTGATGATACTCTTAAAGCTACTTTTTTTTGGGTGTTTTTCAATCGAAGTCTTTTGAATTTTCCCGTGTTGGGTTTTAGGGCGCGAAAGTGCTTATGGTTGGAGCTGGTGGGATTGGCTGCGAGTTACTGAAGACTCTTGCTCTTTCTGGATTCGAAGACATTCATATTGTAAGCTCATCAAGATTTTTTTTTCCTTTTCTGTTTTCGTGAATTTTAGTATTCATATAAGTTTGTGGATTTCCTCTCTTTTTTTTTCCTGAGATTTGAGTTACAGACGAAAGTTCAATCCTTTAGAATCTCCCACTGTGCTACAGGATTTGATTTGGGGTTTAGGGTTTTAAAAGTTACATTTTTTACATCTTTGAGCTTATTGATTTGTATGGTTCATGAGATTACAGCGGGCTCTACTGAACACCAGAAAGATTGCATAATATGTCTCCAAGAGGACTCTGTGTTTAGCTGCCTTCGCCGATAGGTTTAGTGTTACTTCAAAGACTCTGGATAGGCAATGCATAGTTTCGGATTTTGTAGATTCATCATTAACTTATTGTCATCGGAATCCATGAAAAGAATTCGGGTTTACTTCTGGTCTCTGGAGTTTTAGATACAAAAATGAATAGAGAAGTGACTTATAAGATTAGCTTTTATCCTGTGCTGTTTTAGCTAATTACTCGCTTGTGTTACAGATTGACATGGACACAATTGAAGTCAGTAACCTGAATAGGCAATTTTTATTCCGGCGTTCACATGTTGGGCAGTCCAAGGCTAAGGTAATTTTGCTTGAGCTAAGTCCAAGGAATTTCAGTTCGTAATAGTTAATATATTTTTACCATATCATCAGGTTGCTAGAGATGCAGTCTTGAGATTCAGGCCTCACATTAACATAAGATCATACCATGCAAATGTGAAGAATCCCGAGTTTGATGTTGATTTTTTCAAGCAATTTGATGTTGTACTGAATGGACTGGACAACTTGGACGCAAGACGTCATGTGAATCGCCTCTGCCTTGCAGCTGATATTCCTCTTGTAGAAAGCGGGACAACAGGCTTCTTAGGACAGGTTATTCCGCGTGTCCTCTGGTCTTGCGGTTCTTATTTCACTAAGCAAAATTAATGAGCTAGATGTACTATAATGCTACGCTTGAATAGTATTTCTGTCTATCTGACTTTGTAATACTTGTCTGTGTGTTCGAATCAGGTAACTGTGCACGTAAAGGGAAAGACAGAATGTTATGAGTGCCAAACCAAACCTGCTCCAAAGACATATCCTGTGTGTACAATAACCAGCACTCCAACTAAGGTATTAACACTGTATTGGTTTCCCTAATTTTATTGTGAATCTTGGAGAAATCATTTTATATCTGGAATAGTCTTAACCTAAGACGTAGTGCTTGATTTTGATGTGCCAATGAATTTTGGATTGATTAACAGTTTGTGCACTGTATCGTATGGGCAAAAGACCTGCTCTTTGCGAAGTTGTTTGGCGACAAGAATCAGGATAATGATCTTAATGTGCGATCCAACAACTCTGCAAGCTCATCCAAAGAAACAGAAGATGTATTCGAACGTGCAGAAGATGAAGATATTGAGCAGTATGGTAGAAAGATATATGATCATGTGTTTGGTTATAACATTGAAACGGCTTTGTCCAATGAGGAGACATGGAAAAATCGTAGACGACCAAGGCCTATATACAGTAAGGAAGTCTTGCCTGAAAGCCTGACTCAACAAAATGGAAGCAGTCAGAATAGTTCTGTTACTGATGGTGATTCGATGATCTCTGTCATGCCGTCTCTTGGCCTGAAGAATCCACAGGAATTGTGGGGTCTAACTCAGAATTCTCTAGTGTTCATAGAAGCATTGAAGTTGTTCTTCGCCAAGAGAAAGAAGGTCTGTGTAGTCCCTTCTGTGAATTCTGTATATATAAGTTCCGGTGTACTGATCAGTTCATGGTTTTGTCTATATGCTGCCACAGGAGATAGGACACCTTACTTTTGACAAAGATGATCAGTTAGCTGTAGAATTTGTCACTGCTGCTGCAAATATCCGTGCTGAGTCTTTCGGAATTCCTTTGCACAGTCTTTTTGAAGCCAAAGGTATCGCTGGAAACATTGTTCATGCCGTTGCTACGACTAACGCCATTGTTGCTGGTTTGATTGTTATCGAAGCAATCAAAGTGCTGAAAAAGGATGTGGACAAGTACAGGTTTGTTACTTTGAAATCTTATTTCACAGTATTTTATAAGCGTCAGGGCCCTTAACATCTTATTTACATCATTTTTTTTCCTCAATGTCTCTCTGTAGAATGACATATTGCTTAGAACACCCAAGCAGAAAGATGCTTCTTATGCCAGTCGAGCCATTTGAACCTAATCCTTCTTGCTATGTCTGTTCCAAGGTATTAACATTACTTTGGTTTAGCCTTCTTTCTCATTTTCTCTTGCATTGCCAAATCATCAGGTTTTCTCCTTTTATATTGACAGACCCCTTTAGTACTTGAGATCAATACTCAGAAATCGAAACTACGGGATCTAGTTGATAAAATTGTCAAAGCCAAGCTTGGAATGAACCTACCATTGATTATGCACGGGGCATCACTTCTTTATGAAATTGGTGATGATCTGGATGATATTATGGTTGCAAACTACAATGCTAATCTTGAGAAGGTTCGGTCTCGGTTGTTCTACGGTTTGCTCTTCAAATACGGGCTGGGCTTTCGCAGTTTCTCACATGTTCGTGTTTCTTTTTCAGTCTTTATCAGAACTTCCTTCTCCCGTTATCAATGGAAGCATTCTCACTGTGGAAGATCTTCAACAGGAGCTATCTTGCAAGATTAATGTCAAGCACAGGTTTTTTTCAATATCAGTTTGGTTTCTGGGAATCGTACCGTAGACAGATCTCTGAAATTTTCCGATTCATCAAATCACTAGAGCTTTCGTCTTCCATCATTCCATGTCAGATGATTTATGCATCCTCTGCTTATTCTGTTCTGTCGCAGGGAAGAATTTGACGAGGAAAAAGAACCTGAAGGATTGGTTCTCTCTGGATGGACACAATCTCCAGCTACCAACGGTGAGAGCGCATCAACATCAAACAATGAGAACGCTGTTGATGTCACAGAGAGTTCCTCAGGACCCGAGATTGCTTCTAAGAAGAGAAGACTCTCCGAGACCCAGCCCGAGAATCATAAGAAAGAAACAGAGAACGTCGAGAGTGAAGATGATGAACTCATGGAGATTGAAAATCCCATGATGGTGAGCAAGAAGAAGAAAAGAGTTGAATAGGCTTTTCTTCTTTTTTTAAGCTTTGATCTCTAAATCAGTCCTTTTCTTTTTATTTACCTATTTCTAACTTTCTACTTTCTGAGGTTGTGTCACGAGAATTATAAGTATGAATTAGGGATTTTTTGATGGGGAAGAAATTACTCAGATTGTTAGATATTTTATTAGGACAGTGTCCTTTGGAAGAGGAGCTCAAGAACTCAAAAGAAAGCAATCTTTGCTTTTAGAGATTCTGTAATATTTTCACTTTTTACTAACTGTAAGAGCTCCCTTGTATCTTAATTCTCGTTACCAAATTCTACAGTTTTCGTTTTGAAGAAGTCTCAAAGTACTTTTCAGTTCATATATGATTTGTGGTCACACAAATGTAATGTAAAAGTAAAACCATTAGAAGAGAAATTCATTTCACCTTTCTAATAAAAAGCATATAGACTAAGGAATCTGGTGATTACGATTTATGAGAAGATTCTCACATACACTTAATATTAACTTGAAAATCTGTATTGTGTAACCTAAGTATCAACAATCTACAACATTGGAGGATGAGTAGATAAATGCATAGGAGTATTTAGTTATACATGCATTATCCACCACCAAAAAAAAAATACACATTTCAAATATCCAAAGTCCAAAACTGACAAAAAAATAAAAACATCAAAGTGAAAGAACAAAAAATATTAGACAAATTATTCAACAAATCCGGTAACCTTGTTTTCTTCTAACTCATCACACCGTTTATGACATATTCGTTTGGTGCAAATTCTTGTGTCAGTTTATCTTCCGTTGAGGTTAGCAAACTGAGTAAACATGGCGGTTCCAGAGTGTTGGTCCACCGCCGAGTCATCCTTCTCTTCAGTCTGAGAAACTGAACCTTCACTTGCTGCGGCGGTGGCAGGTGGAGCCGCCACTGCAGTAGCAGCCACGGGCTTATCGGTTTCAACCTCCTCGGCCTCAACTTTTCCCTGAGAAAAGGCTTCTTGAAGCTGAAGAGCATATTCTAAGTTCCACAATACATCTCCCATCGTTGGTCTATCAACACCGTATTCTGCTAAACACTTCTCTGCAGCTTCTGCAAACTTTTTCATAGATTCGGGATTGACAGTGCCAACGAGATGAGGATCAATGATCTTTTCGAGCAACCCTTTTTGTTTCCATTGCATAGCCCATTCAGCCAAGTTTACCTGTTCCCTCGGAAGCTGAGGATTAATGGCTGGTCTTGCACACAAAGCTTCTAGAAGAACGACACCGAAGGAATAAACATCGGATTTGTCTGTAAGCTGTTGTCTTCTGAAGTATTCGGGGTCTAAATACCCGAAACTACCTTTCACGGCCGTACTGACATAGTTTTGTCCAAAGGCAACGTCTTTGGAGAGACCAAAGTCAGCGACTTTAGCAACTAAAGCTTCATCAAGAAGAATGTTCGTTGACTTGACGTCACGATGGATGATGCCTTGAGCTGTTCCTGTGTGTAAATAGTGAAGCCCACGTGCAGCTCCAATGCATATCTCGAGCCGTTGTTTCCATGTCAGTGGAGAAAGGTTTTTGCCGTAGAGATGGTCTCTGAAAGGGCCATTGGACATGTATTCGTAGACGAGGATCATCTCTGAGTTCTCGTCGCAATATCCAATCAAGGAGACTAAGTGTCTATGTCTGAGCTTAGACAGCATTTGAATCTCTGTATGAAACTCTGTGATCCCTTGCTCTGACTGTGGATTGCCTCGTTTGATAGCTACTTGAGTTCCGTCGTCGATGGTTCCAATGTAAACGTTTCCAAACCCACCGACACCGATTATCTCTGATGCGTCAAAGTTCTTTGTGACTTCCTGAAGCTCTGAAAGGGAGAAATTCCGTCCGAGGCCAAGCGTGGAATTGTACAAGTTGGATTTGTGAGAACCACCTTTGCTTGTCATGAAGGTACTGTCACCGGCGTGTATCGGTAGCAACCAAGAAGAGAAACTGTTCCTCTTCTGCCAATCTTGTGGCCTCTTCTTCCACTTGTAAACCATAGCTCCAAGGCCTATGAAAGCACCAAACATCATCACAAACCCTGCGGTTGCAACCATCCCGTGCTTCCCAATTCCCACGGTTCTACCATCAACTCCAAACTCTCCATCAAGACTGTTCACGGAGTTGCTCATCTTCAGAACCTCGACTCCGTTCAAGATGGCGTTTTTGGTCCCAGTGTCTTCTCCCAAGGGACCAATCTGGACCTGAAGCTCGGATTTCATAAGGGTCGAGTTCACCACAATGTCTTTGTAGTAAGGAGCAGAAAGATCGCCAGCTAAAGTGGACAAATCCAGCCCAGAAATGGCAGTCTTGCCATTGATGTAAACGTTGAAGTAGAGGTCATTAAGAGACTTGCTGACGATGTCACAGAAATGAAGACGGATGAGGTAATGAAAGGATGGGTTTGATGGGAAGTTCCATGTGACATTGAAATTAGGATCTATGGTATGAGAATCAGCCATCTCTGCGGCTGTCGCATAAACCGTCTGCGGCGCAATCAGCGGTGTAACTCCGGGAGGATACTGGATCGCGGAAGGGGTTGTTTTGACATCCTTAGCCAGATTCTCATCTTTCAAGTATTCTTTGTCACTTGTCCAGGTTCTTCCTAGTGTGTCGTTCTGGGGCGTGATCAGGGGACCACCGACATTAACCCTGTAAACCGGCTGGTACGCGTAATCAGACAGACCCGAAAAACCGTTGACAGGGAAAAGGGAAGTGCCTTCATCAGAGATAAGTTCGTCTGGAGCTGACACGACTTCGATAGCGTTGATAAAAGCGGCAGAATCTTTCATAGGTTTGAACCTAAGGGAGAATTGAGCATCCGTCATGTTGACGAGGTACTCCTTCCGAACAACAGCTTGGTTATTATCATTGTTGTTGTTGTTGTTGTGTGTACTCAGTTTGAAGTTATGAAGCAAGACGTATTTCTCTGTTAGAACAGAGAAAGTTGCTTGTTGGAGATCAAACTTGTCGTTGGGGAAGGCAAAGAAATGGAGACGAACCCAATGCCAACCGGGTTGGGTCAAATGGAACTTGTAAATGGCTTCTTCGCGGAAGATCCTGGCGGTTAGGTAAATGGGAGAAGGGAGTTTATCTGAAGGCGGGGCAGAGACTTGAATATCGTCTTTGGCTTCTGTATACTGAACCGTCTCTGAGTCACTCTTAAAGACTCTACCTTCAGGGGTTTTGGATGACGACTTGGCCCCACAATCAATGAGAATGTCATCTGCCGGTTTAAAACCAGCGGTTGGGATGGCAACCGCTGAAGCTAGGCCGGTTAGGAAGAGGAGAAGGGTCAAGAGAAGAGCCATGAAGGGCCTGGCTAAGACAGGTATATTTGGTTCCTTTCTTATCTCCATCCCTCCTTCGTGGGGAGAGAGAGAGAGAGAGAGAAAAAAGAGAGAAGAATGAGGAATAAAATGATAAAGAAGAAACGAAACGAGATTGTTGGGCTGCTTGTGGTTGAAGAAAGAGCGAGAGAAAGAAAAAAAAAAGGGCATGAAAAAGAGAAAGGATGAGTTGTTTATATGTGTGGCTAGATTTCGTATTATCTCTGGTTCTGCTGGAGTAAGCTATAATTAGTGAATGTTTTATTTTTAGTAGTAAACTGTTAAATTGGCTTTAAGAGAATTTTGACATAAAGCCAATGATTCCCTATTTCAAGGAGAATGAAGAACCAAGTAGGATAAAGTCATGACTCCTTATTGAAACGACAATTAGATGAGTTTTGCATTATTAGTAGATACGATGCTCACATTCACAAACTGCAAACCCATCAAACTAGAATTGAGTAAAACTTAAAGTAAGACGACATAATTGATACATAAGCCCTAATGAAATTTGAGTGACTCAAGACTTATTCAAGAAACTGAAACGACCAAACGTTGTTTTATACAGAGACAATGTGATGCGATTCGTGTAATAGTGTTTCATGGGTGGTTGTGGTGTCCGGGAAGTTTATCCTTGATCTTCTCAAGAATACCCTTCTTCTCATGCGGTTGGTCAGCCACAGCTCCGGTGGTGGTGGTAGTGGTAGTGGTGGGTCGGGTGGTTGTGGCGGTGGTGGGTATCTGTTCGTCCTTGTGCTTACCGCTGCTGAACTTCTCTTTGATTTTCTCTTTTATAGTCTTCTTTCTCCTTCCTCCTTGTCCATCATCCTCCTATTTCAAAATCATCATGTGATCATATACTCGTTAACTATTATTACACAAGATAATCGATTGTACGTTAATAGTAAGAGATCCTCCAAAATACAAACGTTTTTTTTCCAAAACTATCATAATTATAGAAACACATTCAACTTAATTCTGGATTGACACAACAGATTTTAAAAACTCTATTTTGATCTTTTGGAAACTTTATATTCTCTTTTTCTTTCTTAATTTGTTAAGAAAAATATTGTATTGTTAGAAAGAAAAGAATTAAAATCGATAATTTAAATTTCTAAAATATCCTTAAGAATAATTCTAGTTTCTTAACAAATTCAAAAACGAGAAATCTGAACAGATATAAAAATAAATTTCCCGTTTTTTGGAAGGAAAAATATTAACTAGAACGAGAAATGGTATGGTTCCATATAAAAGAACAACATTAAAGTTATGCAAGAAGCCTATATATGACAATCTATATATGCATGAGAATCTCACCGAGCTAGAGCTGGATGAACTTCCGGATCGCCGAAGGTGCTCTTCAAGAGAGTCATGGTGTTGCTTCCCCGTGGCAGTCGCACCAGTACCTGCTGCTGTGGCGGCGGTTGCACCGGTGACTCCTGGATGTGTGGCCGCGGTTGGGTGTTCCGCAATGTCGCTGGTAATACTCTCCTTGTAATGAGGGGTAGAGCTGGCGACACCGGTTAGGTGCACGGGGTTACCGAACTCATCAGTGAGCTGTACCGGGTTTCCATATTTGTCGGTTAGATGGATTGGGTTTCCTCGTTCGTCCTTCAAATCCGCCATTGTAAACAATCCTTCTTATTTCCTTTCGTTTCTACTATGCTTTTGAGTGATTATTTATTGTAAGATTCTCAAATGCTTCTTAGAAAAGACTATACGTTTGCGGTCGAACAAGTGTCTCTATATATATTGTAGCATGTTCATCTGCATGGTTATGAGACGTGCCGAGTTTATGTGAAATGTTTTACCACGCACGGAGAAGAAAGGAGTACCACGTGTCATGTGTGATTTTTGATACGAATACGTTACGAATCCGACATAATAACGTTTTTCTTTTTGATAACTTCGATATATAGAACAACGTTATCATCTACGGTGTTTTGTATGTTATATATGGACAGATGTATTGGATTTGATCAAGGACGTGGAACCGCTAAAATAAATATAACTTGGTCGGTGTTCGGAGTTTGTATTCTTGATGTATTGAAGTCCAAAGGTTACGAGGTGATTGGCAATCGCAAGTTTGCGAATTTATTATATATGGGTTGGTGAATAATTTCCAAAAAGCATATTAAACAAACGAACCTTGGATCATAATGTAATCTATTTTATTGAATCGTTCGTCATTATTTTTTTACTCAAACAACCCATCTTTAGTATTAATACCGAGTGCAAAGAGTTTGTTTCTCCAAGTCTACCATTGGTCTTAGCCACATGGAAATACTATTTTCTAGTATAGCTTGGATCGAACATAGAAAAGGACATGGTCTCATGGCTCGATTAGCGATTACATCAGCACATTGGTTTGCTTGTCGTCCTTTAAAAAAAAAAAAAAAAAAGGTTGAAGCTATCTTCTTGTAGTACCAAGCATCTCCGTTGTGAATGAATATAATCTCCACCATTCTTGAAAATTCTCAAACACCTTTAGAATCGCTCTCAAATCTTACTTTTCAACATCCAAATTGTCTAAACAGTTCTTACTACAAATTTATTGTTTTTATGAATAATATATATATGATCACGGTCAATTCTTATTTTTGTTATTTATTTTTTTATTTTTATTAAGTTAGGATTGGTTTTCAATTGAAACATTTGTATAAAAAATTGAACGTCTACATTAGGATTGGTTTTCAGTTAAAACATTTGTATAGAAAATTGAACGTCTACATTGTCGTATAAAAAGATTGTATCAAAATATATTCATAAATTCAAAGAACAGTTTGTAGTAGAGCATTCGGTTCTTAAAAAGAAAAAACGGAAATCGAGAGCATAACTTTTTGTAAACGTACAAATCCATCGATCCAATTAACCCAATTCACAGCCTCTTGGGAAAAGCCAAATCAATTTTTTCCTTATATTATTTAAATTATTATATTTACAAGTGTAAAAATTTGGGATTGCACAACAACAAAAAAGGTAGAAGAAAGTTTTTATTTTTTTTGACATCGAAGAAGAAAGATTTTGTTGAGACATTCTATAACATACACAAACAAATGTGTACCGTTGGTAAGTATCCGTAACGTCGACTTCGGCCCTAGCTTACGAAGCGAAACAGCACCCAAGATCTGAAACAAGATTCAAGAATCATAAGATTTACCATATGACTCTCATAAGTGATGCTTGTAGAGAGAGAGATGCTTACAGTTTCAAAGTTTGCTAGATTTGGTCCAGAAGAAGCCTTTCTTTCTTAAAGAGATGGCAGAACGATTCTCTTTTGGGGATTTAAGACTGTTACTTCTGGACCCGAAAGAGAAGTGTCGTGCAAGGAAAGGCTTTGGGGAATAGCTTCTTAAGCTTGAACTCGACACCAGCTTCGGGACTTTACCTTTGTGTCCAGTACCGCTTGCTGCTGCTACTGCTCCTGCCTTGTGGCTGTGATCAAACATGACAAAGTCATCGCTGTCCACAACCCGGTTTCTAAGTCTCTTGTTTTGTTTAGCCTTCAAATCCAAATCTGCCCTTAATGCTTTCTCCGACAGCTTGAGTGTTTTTTTCTCACCCAATGTGCAGACGGGACATGGAGGGTCGAATTTGTCGATTTCAGGGGTCATCTGTTCTAAACACTCAGAATGATAGGCGTGCCCACAAGCCAGAATCGCAGCTACAGAGAGCTCGTTAGTGGCAAAGATCTTTTGGCTACTCAACAACGACTTCTGAGCCAAGGATCTAGAGCAAGCACCACAGGTTTGCTGATCATTGGACTTTCGGTTTCCTTGATGGTCTATCTTGTCACGTCGAAGCCCTAAGCATTCATTGTCATAAGAGCAAGACTCTCTGCGAGAATACGCCATCATTTCGGAGAAGGCTTGCATGGACCAACCATCAGATGGCCCAGAATGAGATTCATTTCCCAGCCTCTCTTCAGTTGCTGAGCTTCTGCTCGGTGAGGTAAATCCAAAGATTTGACCATCTGAGACTTGCTTTGATAGACGAGGGCGCGGTGTCAACTTCAGTGTCGATGAACTTGCAGGTGGCATTGGCAAGTGGCTCTGGGTCGATAGTGGTGACGTCGAGAAGGATGATGGTTGAGAAGCCAATGACAGAGACCGTTTTGCAGGAGATCGATAATAAGCAGGGTTCTGGGCGATCTACGAAAGTAAAATAGAGTTTATATTAACTGAGGATACATGGCAGATATATAGCTAGCAGTGAAACAAGCTTTTTACCGGTTCAGAGACGGTGTCGATGGATGCAATTCCTGAAAAAGATTGATCTGCCACAACAATTACGTGATGTCATTGCATGGAAAAGTCATAGTTTTAAAGGTCAAGATGGATGGAGACCAATGAAAAGCAAGCCAAGAAACAAACAAGAGAAACAATTTATGTCAACAGACATATCAATGTCTTCTCATGAACAGGTTCTATAGAAAAGTAGTCCTAAGTTCCAGGCGGGCCACAACAAAGGTACACATTTTTCTCTATACTCTACAGTTTTTGACAGATTAAACAGGTTTTGCCGGTAAGCAACAAAAATTTGCTGCATCGAACATATATCTAAAAGGCTGAGATTTTTTTACCCGAAGCAGGAGACTTGTGCCATGACAGCGTCTGGAAATTGTTCAGAGGGGACCCTTCTGATGATACAAATGCAGCTTCGGATTTGACATCAGACCCATCGTTACGACTAATCCCATCAGATAACCAACTTAGAGAGGTATCTTCACCTGCCACTCGTCCTCTATTATCCCACCGGAAGCTCCAATTTGGAGAATACCTCATGTTGTTTCTTTGCAAATTCTCGACTGTTGATGTATTAGGCACTACCATTTTGTCTCGAGCAGGAACAAAACAAGCATTCCCCATAACTACTAAGCACCGCACAAAGACACTCCGTTTAGATCTTTTAGCGCATGAAACCACAGTAGAACACCTCAAACCCTTTTTTTTTTTTTTAAAACAAAAAATTCAGAAACTCAATCAGAATCAATTATGACTTTAAGTCCTTGAAAACCCAAAAGGAGTAACATCAACGACTGGTAAAACCAGAAAATCAATCACAGCGTCAGTCCATCCAAAACAACAAGTTGCCAAACTTGCGAGGTTACTTGCATTCAACACCATCGATAAGAGCTTACCAATCATCATAACTTAAACTGGCCATGGCCATGGCCAAAATAAAGGGAGTTCGAAGTAGCAGCCATATAAAACTAACAACTAAGGGAAAAATCAATAATCAAATAAGAGAGAGAATCAAATCGAGCAATTCGCTCTAGGTCAGTGAACTTTCATGACTATCTTCACTAAGAAAAATCCAAATATGAGAATTTTACTCAGGACACCAAAAATAGCAATTGAATCGGACATAACTACATAGTTCACATAACTAACATTAAACAGATCCGAGAATATGGCCAAGTAACCAACAAGCCAGGATGAGATTACCCAAAATAGAAACAAAAACCCTAAAATCGGCACCTAACATAAAAATCGAAAAGAACAACAATTGAGCAGATGGGACGAGAGTTACCAACACCGAACCAGCTCTCGGAAGTCGGAAAACGTCGCCGGAAAGATAAATCAAAGACGGTTTCACATAGCCAGAGCGAGAGCGCGGTGGATTTGTGGAGTGAGAATAGAAAACGAGTAATTAGCACTACGACGAGGCTTTGCTTTGTTCCTTCTTTCCTAGAGAGAGAGAGAGAGGGAAAGAGACGAATACAAGTCTTTTCTGACGGTTTTAATTAACGCCGTTATAATCCGATTGGTGTGTACCGGTTAAGGATTCCAAAACCGTACCAAATCAAAAGTTCGAGAATATGTTAGGTTCAATAAATTATTTTAAAAAACTAGAAATACTGCATTTCATAACAATTTCAATGTATTAAACTCATAAAAATGAGTAAATCTATTCTTTAGATGTTGGATTAGCAAATGGACCAGTTGATTGATCTACGGTTAATAGAACCGAAGAAGCATGACGGTTTGACTTATTGTTCTGCCGACGTGACACCGTTAGTTTAAGCGGAATTAAGTGACGTACGGGGAACGGTGCCACATCATGTTGAAAAGAAAAAAAACGAATAATTGACATTCAATATTTACGAAGTGACGTCGTTAAATGGAACGGTTTATATACGTAAAGTATAAAAATAAAGTTTGGGTGCCAAATGAAAACTTAATATCTTTGGAAGGATTAAAATAGGAATCTTTGGAACTTATCTGCATGTCACAGTACACGCTTGGAGCTTTGTTTGGAAAACGCCAAAATATCCAAGGGAATAAAAACGCGAAACAAACACCCCTAATATAGTACTGGGGGAGGTGGAAATCCCGATCCAGTAAATTGGCTTCAATAAACCAATGATAAAATGGTTCCATAGAGTAAAATAAATCAGACGGGTCAAAAATATTTTCGAGGTGACGGGTCGAGTTGAAAGGCCATCCGGAGTAAAAGTCTACGGTCAAAAAGGATTAAATGTAGAACCATTAGTCAACCCCTACGAGACCAAAGACTCGTTCAAACCGGTGAATTAAGGCGTCTGAACGTAACGGTTGGAGACTCGGAATTAAAGACCCTTCATGGCGAATCAGGCGGAGTAAATTGTAGCGTTAAACACGATATCAAAATATAAAACAAGGACGAGAGTAAGGAGCAAAAGGAGCAAATGGAGCTGAATCCCATTCTCTACGACCATTTTTCACTACAGCTCTATACTCAAATACTTAGCAATTCTTTGTTTTTGTCTTGTAAAATCACTCTTGAGTATCGAAATTGTAGTGATATTTTGGCCCAAGTTATTCACGTAAATGATCTAATCCATTGTCTTTGTTGCTAATGCTCTGTTTTGTTTGTGTTTGTAGGTAAAAGCACAGTAAAGAGACGACACAAGGAATTACAAGTTCCCAAGGCCAAATCCGGCCAAGGTACATCTTGGAGAGCTTAATGCCAGCTCTCAAGGCTTTCACTAGAAGGTAAACATGTGTACAAGAAACCAGAGGATTGATCTAGAGCTACAATCAGAGAATTACAAGGAGATTAAGAAGGAAGAAGATGAGTATCCTCTTAAACCCTATTCTCTGCTCTACGATCACTCTCTCACTCTGCTTGTCACACACTGCCTTCTAGATCCTTCTGTGTAACATCCTTTTATGCTTGTACAGGTCCAGCTCATTAACCTGAGCTCACGCCATTCTCACCTGGGCATAAAAAACCTTATCCTCAAGGTTGACTGTACAAAGACGTACCAGAACACAAACGACATTTCCTCTTGCGTTTGGTTTAATGAGACTTGCACATGGGCTGTGTTTATCTTCCTGGGCCTTACCAGAATGTATTCGGCCCAACTGCAGCCAAAAGTCCCTTTGACTGAATGCAAAACAACACTCACATTCTCCACCTCGTTTCATTCAAACAAGACCAAGAGAACCTTATCCGAACCCCTTTTGTTCCGACAACCTTATGTCGAAACCCTACCTCACTTTCGAGCTAGATTAGCTCATCTCCGAGCTAGATTAGCTCATCTCTGAGCTAATTCCGATCTCTGAGTACCCTGGGATCCATTCTCCCATCCTCGAACTTCGCCACCGGTAACGATTTGGTGAGTAGATCGGAAGGATTCACCTTCGTGTCGATTTTACTTAGCACGATATCCCCATCTGCCAGCACATCTCTGATGAAGTGATACATGTAGTCGATGTGCTTCGTTCGTTCATGGAAGACACTGTTCTTAGCCAAGCAGATCGCGCTTTGAGAGTCGCAAAACATCTCAACCGTCTTCTGAGGAAAACCGAGCTCACTAGTAATCCTCTTTAACCATAACGCTTCTTTTGTTGCTTCAGCTAATGCCATGTACTCAGCCTCTGTTGTTGACAAGGCTACGATTTGTTGCAATCCAGATCTCCAGCTCACGGGGTTGCCTCCTACTTGGAACACATAACCAGTGATAGACCGTCTTCTATCCAGGTCAGATGCATAATCGCTATCATAGTAACCCTTTACTTCGAAATTATCAGACTTCTTAAATGTTAGCTTGAAATCTGAAGTCCCTTGAATATACCTGAGTATCCATCTTACCGCTTCCCAATGTTGCTTGCTAGGAGAGCTCATGAACCGACTGACAAGACCAACAACATGAGCAATGTCAGGACGAGAGCTAACCATCGCGTACATCAAGCTTCCGACTGCACTGGAATAAGGTATGCTTCTCATCTCAAGCTCAGTCTCTGCTTTATCTTCTTGCTTAGTACTAGATAACTTGAAATGACAACCCATAGGTGTTTGAACTGTTCTTGAATTATCCATACCAAAACTTCTTAAAACTTTATGAATATAAGACTCTTGAGATAATACCAGAATACCTTTAACTCTGTCTCTGATGATGTCCATACCTAGGATCCTCTTTGCAGGTCCTACGTCCTTCATCTCGAATTCTTTACTTAAAATTTACTTAAAATACCCTTAAGCCTTTGAATTTCAACTAGATCTTTAGCAACAACCAACATATCATCTATGTACAATAGAAGATACAAAAAACTTTCATCACCATAACTCTTGAAATACACACATCTATCAAAATTGCTTCTTGAATAACCATGTGACTTCATGAACTGATCGAACCTCAAATTCCACTGTCTTGGAGATTGTTTTAACCCATATAAAGACCTTTGAAGCAAACAAACCTTATTACCCTTGACATAACCTTCTGGTTGATCCATTAGAATTCTTTCTTCCAAGTTTCCATGTAGAAAGGCAGTTTTAACATCTAACTGCTCTAGCTCATAATCAAAATTAACCACCCCAGATAACATCAGCCTTATGGTTGTGTGCTTAACCATAGGAGAGAAGACCTCATGATAGTCAATACCTTCAAACTGAGAATAACCTTTTGCCACCAAACGTGACTTATACTTTGGTTCTTCAACCCCTGGAATACCTGGTTTTAACTTGAATACCCATTTACATCCAATAGTCCTTTGACCTTCAGGCCTGTCAATCAATTTTCATGTTTGATTCTTGTCTAATGAAACCATCTCCTCATCAGTAGCTCATTTCCACTTCCTTTGATTCTTTCCTTTCATGGACTCTTGAAATGATCTTGGTTCATTTTCCTCAATCAATTCTGCCACGAATAGTGCATAGGCAGTTACATCTGAATCATCAAATCTGATTGGAGGTTTGATCACTTTTCTTTCCCTGTCTCGAGCTGACTGATTGCTTCCGAAACCTGGTGACTCAGTTTCTGATTCAAATTCTTCTTCTTTTGAATCCTCTACTACTTCAGATTCTGTAATAACTCCACCTGCTTCTGAAGACTTTCCACCTTGAAGTACATGATCCACACCTTCTTCTTCCGCTGGAAGAATCAAAGAAATCTTCTTCTTTCCTTTTGGATCATCAATTTTATTATTCTTCTCAAAACATTTCTCAAAATCTTTGTAGACCACATCTTCAAAAAATGTAACCTCACGACTGATGATACACTTTCTGTCTTCACTGCTCCAAATTTTGTATCCTTTAACCCCTTGAGGATACCCTACAAATACTCCTTTCTTTGCTCTAGGCTTGAGCTTTCCTTGATCAACAAGAAAGTAAGTCAAACATCCGAATCTTCTCATATGAGAATATTCAGGCTTTCTTCTTGTCCAGATTTCCTCAGGTACTTCAAAATTTAGAGGAACCGATGGTGACATGTTAATCATGTAGACCACAGTAGATGTAGCTTCAGCCCACAATGCTTATCCTAAGCCTGTCTCACTCAGCAAACTTCTGACCTTCTCAAGTACAGTTCTGTTCAAACTTCCAGCTACTATGTTTTGTTGAGGAGTGTAAAGACATGTCTTATGTCTTAGAATTCCATGCATCTTGCAATGATCATCAAACAACTTGTTAACATATTCCAATCCATTGTCTGTCCTTAAAGCCTTAAGCTTTAATTTACTTTGATTCTCAACAAAAGCTTTCCACTCAATGAACTTGCCAAAGGCTTCATCCTTAGTTCTTAAGAAATAGATCCATACTTTCCTTGAGAAGTCATCCACAAAGGAGATATAGTACTAACACTTGGATAGACTAGGAGTAACATTTGGAGAACCCCATAAGTCTGAATGCACATACTCTAACCGTTCCTTAGAAGTATGCTTTCCTGTTTTGTATGACAGCTTATGAAATTTTCCCAGAATGCAAAACTCACAGTGCTTAAGTTCTGAAACTTCCTCATACTTATTGAATTCCTTTTTAACCAGCAACTGTAAACCTTTTCCACTCATATGACTCAATCTATTGTGCCATAGTGAGGTCTTATCTACCTTAACTGCTACATTTACTTGATCCACAATAGGTTTCCAACATATATAGAGTATCTTTGTATCACCAGCCAGCACTCCTCTGTCCTTTAGAAACACTTTCAATCTGAAATCCTTCGACTGAAAACCAATAACCATGAGATTCCGCTGGCCAGTGAAATCAGATTTCTTTTAGCAGTAGCTAAGTATCTGACTTTTGTTAAAACAACAGTTGTATTGTTATAGTTAAACAATTTTCACCTTCCCAATAGCAGTTATATCACAATAAGTATCATTTCCCATCAAAATCCTTCCACCATCGATTTCTTATATGTCAAACATAAGATCCTTTCTGAAAGTTAGATGATAGGAACATCCAGAATCAAGAACCCAACCATCACGAGTCTGTCTTTCTGATGCAGTTAAAACTAAAGGCTCGTCATGCTGAGCTTGACCCATACTTGCTTCTGCATTGGTTCTACTTGACTGACCTTTCTTTGGACAATCCTTTTTAAAATGTCCTTCAGCTCCACAAATCCAGCAAGCCCTTTTGTTTTTAACTTTGGACTTGCCTTTGTCTTGTTGTTTTCCTTTAGCATTGAATTTCTTGTCAGTCTGGGGTTTAGACTGAACATATAATCCTTTATTGCTTGATTTCGTCAAGTAAACTCCCTTCTGCTTCAGTTCTGTTTCTAAAGAGTAGGATGATGTAGTAATTTCCTTTAGAGTAATAGTTTACTTCCCTCCTCTGTACTTTAGAGTGTGTACCAATTGAGCAAATTGTGAAGGTAAACTGTTCAGCAGGATAACAACTTGATCTTCATCACNAAAATCCTTCCACCATCGATTTCTTATATGTCAAACATAAGATCCTTTCTGAAAGTTAGATGATAGGAACATCCAGAATCAAGAACCCAACCATCACGAGTCTGTCTTTCTGATGCAGTTAAAACTAAAGGCCCGTCATGCTGAGCTTGACCCATACTTGCTTCTGCATTGGTTATACTTGACTGACCTTTCTTTGGACAATCCTTTTTAAAATGTCCTTCAGCTCCACAAATCCAGCAAGCCCTTTTGTATTTAACTTTGGACTTTCCTTTGTCTTGTTGTTTTCCTTTAGAATTGAATTTCTTGTCAGTCTGGGGTTTAGACTGAACATATAATCCTTCATTGCTTGATTTCGTCAAGTAAACTCCCTTCTGCTTCAGTTCTGTTTCTAAAGAGTAGGATGATGTAGTAATTTCCTTTAGAGTAATAGTTTACTTCCCTCCTCTGTACTTTAGAGTGTGTACCAATTGAGAAAACTGTGAAGGTAAACTGTTCAGCAGGATAACAACTTGATCTTCATCACTTAACTTCACATCTAGACAGGCCAAATCTGAAATTAACTTGTTGAATGTGTCCATATTTCTGTCCAGATTTTTAACTTCCTCCATCTTGAAACTATAGAACCTTTGCTTAAGGTAGAACCTGTTAGGCAAGGATTTATCATGATATTGTGATTCCAAAGAATCCCACATGTCTTGAGCAGTCTTGTGTTTCAAGCCAACTTTCCTCAATACCATATCTGTTAGACTCATACTTAGCAAATTTCTAACTCTGCGATCCTTCTCCAGCCTCTTGGGATCAACTTTAACTTCTTCACCTTCTTTACCTTTTCCCTTAGTGTCCGCTTCAGATGTTTCACCATCCACCTTTAACACTGAATCGAGACCAAGAATCTCCAACTGAGCCAGAACTCTATGCTTCCAAATGGTGTAATCTCCTTCACCATCAAACTTTTCTACTTCCCATCTTCCTTGTGTAGGTTCAACCATCTTCCTTAACCCAGATCTGACTCACAAATCACACATAAAGAATACTAGAAAACCACACACTGAATAAACACCAAACAGATACCCAGAATACCAGAAAATCCAATAAATTGTAGATCAGAAACCCATAACACCAAAAAATAACCCGAGAACACTTCCAGATTCAGAAACCAGGTAGGATCTGTTTACCTGCTGAATCTATGCCTTCTGATTCCAGTAGATCTGTAGAATACCAAGCCAGAAAACCACATTGACCGCTCCAACCTAGAGCTCTGATACCACTTGTAGTGATATTTTGGCCCAAGTTATTCACGTAAATGATCTAATCCATTGTCTTTGTTGCTAATGCTATGTTTTGTTTACGTTTATAGGTAAAAGCAGAGTAAAGAGACGACACAAGGAACTACAAGTTCCCAAGGCCAAATCCGGCCAAGGTACGTCTTGGAGAGCTTAATGCAAACTCTCAAGGCTTTCACTAGAAGGTAAACATGTGTACAAGAAACCAGAGGATTGATCTAGAGCTACAATCAGAGAATTACAAGGACATTAAGAAGAAGAAGATGAGTATCCTCTTAAACCCTATTCTCTGCTCTACGATCACTCTCTCACTCTTCTTGTCACACACTGCCTTCTAGATCCTTCTGCGTAACGTCTTTTTATGCTTGTACAGGTCCAGCTCATCAACCTGAGCTCACGCCATTCTCACATAGGCATAACAAACCTTATCCTCAAGGTTGATTGTACAAAGACGTATCAGAACACAAACAACATCTCCTCTTGCGTTTGGTTTAATGAGACTTGCACTTGGGCTGTGTTTATCTTCGTGGGCCTTACCAGAATGTCTTCGGCCCAACTGCAGGCCAAAGCCCTTTTGACTGAATGCAAAATGACACTCACAGAAATATTAAACTCAATTTACTCCGCAAAAACCTTGTCCAAATTGTTTCTGAATCCAGTTTGATCTCGTCGAGCAACAAACTTTCTGTTTATTGCTCGATAGCCCTTCGGTTCTTCTTTTCTTAAAAATCTTCCGTTTATTATTATTTACAAATTTTGACCGTAAAACTATTTATAAATTACAAACATTACATAGACATAAAAAAACATGAAGCTCTCATGGGTGATTTTAATCAGACCCTTAACCCCTCAGACCATTCCTCCGGAAGTGCTAGAATCAAAAAGAGTATGGAGGAATTCAGAGACTGTCTTTCTTGGGCNCAAAAAAATGCAACCAAAACATCAGAAACTACGATTAATATGTTCGGTTGATCTATCGATGAATCATCTACACAAAACAAAAAAAAAAAAATCTCTACAAAACTGAGGAACGTAAAAACAAAGGACAAATCCAACTTTAGCCAATAGCAAACAAAAAGAAAAAAAACAGCATATTCAATTCCGGTTTCTCTGTTTTCTGCTGCGTCCAATGACGGTGATCGGAGATTCAAGACCTCGCCTTTGAAGAACCTCCGGTGTCCAGTTTCACGGCGGATTCGTGACGCAAGCTGCTTCCTCTGGTGTACGGCTTCTTAGCACCCTTAAAAAGAAAAACAGATTCACAGTCTGAAATTACAATGTTTTTCAAAATTTATATTTTGGCGCTCAAGATTCAAAGCAACTTTTCTGTTATGTTTAAGTTACGAACCCTTTTGTTTTTCCTCACCTGGAAGATCGTTCCAAGTTTCTTCAGCCCTGTCGCTCGAGCTCGAAGGACATCCTTCGAAACACTTGGATCTTTAAGCACCTGTGTGTGTGTGAGGGAGAGAGAGAGAGAGAGACAAGATTAACAACTGTCTTAATTAATTTTTACTACAAAGATGGTTATGTATGTAAGATGAATCTTAGTATCTTACAGATTGGCAGACATGAGACAGAGTGGATTCGATGTCGAGAACATTGATTTGCCAAAGAGATTGAAGCAAAGCATCCATTTTAGCTTCAATGGCTTTCTGAATATGCTCCTCTTTGTTCTCTCCTTGGTGCTCATTCAACTTGTTCACTTCATCCTGCAACTGAAGTAACGAAACCGCACCTATACAGATCGAAACAAAAATTATCCAAAGTAGGTATTTCTTTTCGGTTAGAGAACCAAAAGATTCCGGTTAATTGCGTTTCTTTTTTTACCAGAAGCAGCCATCACTTGAGATTTCATATGGTGGCCTTTGTCACGCACCCACTCCGCTAAGAACGGCACTTTCATAAATCGTTTGTCTTTCCCGATTTCTTTAGCGGCTTTTCTTGTGTAAATGTAGCCAATTGTATGCATCATCGCCTCACCGAAACCTGAACAGTCAAAGCAAAGATTATGAAAATCTTTTCGGTTTACATAAAGTTTGCACCTTTCTTGTCTCTTAGGAGCCAAAAGACTTTCTTTTATAGGTAAATGCAAAATGGGGGAGGTTTTACCAGCAGAAGAAAGCCGCTTTGCCTCTTCATTTGCCCATTCGATAAATTCATTGGTTCGTCCTTCCACAAATGGTTCGAGTTTGTTTTTCAACGTAGCAGCGAGCTTGTCTTCCCTCTCCTTCTGCAGAGCCTGCACATATTTCCCACATTTATATTCATAGAGAAAAGTAAACATTGAGGCATTAAAATAGAAATATATGTAGCGGGAAACGAATGTACTTTGATCTTGTCTTGCAGCATTTGCTTTCTGATTTCAGGCTCATATGATTCTAAATCGGCTTCGATAGATGCCAAATAAGCGAGTGCAAGCTGCCCAATGTATTCTTCAAAGACTTCGCTTCCGAAAAGCATACCAAATACAGCTGCAGGATCAACCATTGCATCCCTGAAAAGAAAAATTAACCAGCCTCAATCACATAATTCTCAACTGAAAACGGTAGATACAGAGATGTAAAAAGAGACCAAGAACTTACTGTTGAACCCCTTCTTTGCCATATTTGTCATAAGCTGCTCGCTTCTCCGGATTGCTCAAAACCTGATAAGCCTCGCCTAATACCTTTCATTACAAACGACACGAATTGTGAGAAACCCAAGAAACAGTAGCAATGTGACAAAAACACCTAATCCTCTCCTTGATTACCTGAAAGTTTTTAGCAGCTTGAGGATCTCCAGGGTTCTTGTCTGGATGAACTTTCCTTGCCTGAATTAGAATCAAACAACATTAGGATTTGATTTGATTTAATGATACACAAAAGATTTAAAGAGAAAAAAAATGACTTACTTTTAAGTAGTAAGCCTTTTTAATCTCAGCTTCTGAAGCATCAGTTTTGACGCCTAAAATCTCATAATACTCATTCTCCTTCACCATACCTTTGTGAAACAAAACACAAATAAAAACGAAATTTGATCCCAATTATAAGAACGCGCTTGGAGAGTTATATCAAATGTATGCGGAAATGTTTATGATTTATTCTCCCATTTCTCTTGTGGCTGGCGGAAAAAAGAAACAACGATCATCGAAATTCCAGATCTTTTATTAAAAACCCAGAATTAGGGATCAAAATTTGGGAAAACCAGAGTCGCGAGATCATGAATCTAGATTCTAGAGAGATATAGGCAGAAACTTACTGGTCGTGCAGATATGTAAACGGGGGCACAAAATCGATCCCTAGTCGAGAAAGTTTTGGTCTTTTATAAGACGAGTAAGAAGAATATATACAACGATGAAAAAAAAAAAAAAAAAAAAGGAGAAGGTTTAGTTTCCTTGTAAAAAAAAGGGACAAGCTTTTCGGTTACGAATAAATTCGAAACGTGTGACCATGTCCGTATCGTACACGTGTCTGATAATCGTCTGACTGAACCGTGTTTTGGTTTCTGATATTACGAGGAAATCTGATGCTTGAGCTTTTGATTTTTTTTTGTACGATTTTCGCCGGCGAACGTTGGCTTATACCAAAGGGTATATTAGTCTTTTTATCAAACCGCCATCTCAATTCCCAACAGTAACTAATTTGGTATATATATAATAATAAAAAAAAACTATTTATGAATCCAGTCGGCGTCGAACCGGATACTAGACCAAGGTTGAGGAAGCAAGCCTCTGTTTCTACATCCCGAACACTCTATACCGATGCCAATGAAAAGCTCAGCGGTTTGTTACCTTCACTCAACCAACCTATTAGTATCAATATGTTGCTCTGAAAGTTGAAGATGGTTAAGGATGTGGATTTTTGTTTTTCAGATGCTTTGATTTCTGAGACCCGTGTACTTGGTAATGACACTATAAACCAATCCACCCATGGAACATTGTCGGAAGAGGTAAAAGCGATGCTTGATCTTTTCGCCTTGCTTTTAGTCGTATTCTCCCTCCGTGTGGTAAAGAATGTTTTCTTTCAGAATGTAGATGTGTTATCAGAAGGTGTTCACTGTTGTATGGAACCAACTGATCTTCTTGCTCGTACTGGCGTGGACTCGGAGAAACAAAGATGTGATGACAAAGATACGCCTGCATTTCTTGATGATCCCAAAACACAAGATTCAGAAATGTTACAACCTGATCTTCTCAGGAAGAAGAAGAACCTTTGGACAAGAGGGCAGCAGTGCATATGGTACGTGCCACGTGAGAGAATGCTAACTCGATATATTGTAGTTTCTTGTCTTGTAATTAGTTTCTCTTTCGATATTTTGATTATAATGTTTGCTTTATTCTGTTCGTCTAGGGCAGCATACTGAAAAGTTCCAACCAAAGCCGAGACTCCACGGCAATGTGATTGAAAAACAGAATCACGGTGTGAACGAAGAAGCATGTGAGCCTCATCACTCTACTGAAGATATTGTTGATTTATCAACTCGCACTAGTGATCCTGAGTTCATAGTGAATGGGGAGGAGCCAAGAGATGAAGCTATCAATATGGATGCTAACTTTTCTCCAGATTTACAAGAAGAAATATTTCCCCAAGTTCCCCAAGAAACGGTAAGATTTTTTAGCAAAAATTTCCACTTAGAAAAAGAACCTCAGAAAAAAGAAGTTCAAGCATTCTACTCCTCGACAGAAGAGAACATGTAACTGAAACTTCTTACTGAAGTATTATGCTGTAATTGACTCTTTCTTCGTGTTGATTTCTGTTTTGCCTGTCTCTCTTTTTTCATCTACCAGTGGAGAAGGAATTACTTGAAATCCCTGATGACGAAATCCGATTCTTGCCTATTAAAGACTTGCTCCGGCTTGTTGATTATAAAGAATGGTTAGGTAACGCACCCTCTTTTATCATTTTGGATGACAATAATTTTTTGCATGTGTTGCTATTACTAACCACTTGACCTGGTATGAATGATCCAGACTTCTGACAAGATATACGATATGAAGTAGATCTTATGGGAGTTTTTAGCTATGGGTATTGACATGTGCTGATATTTATTTCTTCATATGCAGAAAAAGGAGGAGAAGGTTCTCAGACCCAAGAAAGGTACGCATTTCGTTCTTCAACTTTTCTTGTTTGTATTTGGAAGAAAAATGAGAGTCCCCAGATGTTTTAGATTGTTTTTCATTTGCTGAAGTGTTTCACGCAGTACTAGCAAAGCATCTGATAACCAGTAATCTCACGATGGCGCAGAGAACTTCGATTCAGATCACCGGTTAACTATCAAACCTTCATGAATAGACTGCCAGATCACGTTGGTCAAAACAGGACACCGAATTGTTTTATGAGGTAATACTGATGAACCTTTAGCCCTGTGCTTTTTCCAATGGAGAATCTGCGTTTTCTGTGATACCAAGAGGAACATTGAGATATCTCTCTTAGGGAATTCACGAGTTTGGGAGCAATCTCTCGATGGTGCAACAACTGTTTCCTAACAGGTCACGTCAACAAATGAAGCTAAAATACAAGTTGGAAGAACGAAAGCATCCATTGAAGCTTAATTATGCTTTACTATCAAGTCGCTCAAAACGTGATATTCTCTCTCTATATAACCAGAAAAATATGTAATGATTTATCAGATTTCGGTTTCTTTCTCCTCTGCAGATCATACTCATTACCAGAACGTGATTTAGAAGCTTCAACAAGAGGCTGCTGCACGGGAAGCTGAAGCTAAAGAAGAAGATGATGAAGACGAAACTGCGGGTGAGGGAGCCGCAAAGGCAGAGGCAGAGACAAATGATGTTCCCGAGAAAGTAAGTAGTTGGTACTTTACTCATTTCATCGTACACGCATTGGTTTTTCTCCGGTGCAACCTGAAAAAAACCTGTTTTTTTTTTCTTGCAGTTTTGCTTTTGTTTGGATATTCCGCAGTCCACCACACTTAAAATCCTCTGTTTTGAGTATCTTGCATATACTCTGTTTTTTTTTTCCTTTCTCTTGGTTGTGTTTGACAGTTTGACGGTGCAGAAGCCGAGAACGATCAAAGATCCAGCGGTGGAGATGATGATGATTATTGGGCTTTGTATAAGAGTGATATTTAGGATTTAGCTAGACAAAAAAACCGGGTTTTAACCTAAAATGTGTATATTATCATCACTGTATGTATATTTATTACCATATTCTTATTATTCTTTTGAATTTCTCAATCTCCTTACGTTGTTTTATTGATTAAAGTATTAGTTTACAATGATTTGATTAAAATTCTACCAGACAGTACTAACCAATCATGTCTCAACTGATCATTGCATCAACAAAGTCTAAAACTTGGCACAAGACTTTTTTTAAAAGTCAATATTCTTGCTGGTTTAGATCAATTAGAGCACCTGCATTGAGACACGCGTGTCTCAAAAAAAAAATATTAGTTTTTTTTTATTTAATTAAATAATTAAATTTTTTTAAAAAAAATTGGACCAATCCAAAATTGACATGTGTGATTTGAGTGTTTAAATTTTTTTGTTGAGTGTTTCATTTGAGATACCCATCTCACTCTTTCTCTTGCTTTTTTTTTAATTGAGACACCCTCAAAACTTAGGTGATTTTTTTGGGTGCTTTGTATTGGATCATAATCACTCTGTTTCACGTTATCAGTGTTCCTTCCTTGATGGTGTGAATTAACGAGACATTGTGGTAGAGAAGTGTACAATATAAGGCTTTTGATTTAGATAATTTGAGCATGAGCCGATGATTACCAATTACAATTTGATTTTAGAGCTTAGACCATTTTGAATTTGGGGTCATCCACTACTTATAGTTTGATAAAAAGAACAAATACATGGATGAGTAGAATTTATTTACATGAATCTTGTGTGTCCTGCGACGAACACAGTAGTGAATTCTAATAAGGTAACATCCTTTTGGTAAAGTAACATTTACCTTTCATTCTCGCGAGTCCATACTCGTATTTTGTCACATAATCATCTATCTAATGGCCACAATATATAATGTATTTTTTAGAACTGCACAAAATATGTACTTTATAAATGGCCATTTTTTTTTCTTCTTGTCTAGGACCACCACTTTTGTTGAACCGGGGCTGAAGATCCTCCTTGAATCTTCCACAGGGAGTTCGTGCTAAGGAGAGGAAGGCTGAGATGCAGAAGGCTTAGGCAACTGCACCTGCCAAAAAGGGCTCTGTAAAGGCCAAGGTAAGATCTATCTCATAAATATTTTTTTATTGTGTTTGGGTTTGAATTATACACTGTGTTTGTCACTGCTCAGGGAGGGAGCCACCAAGAAAACCCATCACAATATGGTGGGACTATGAAAACACCGGAGTCCCATTTGATCTTCCCACCAAGAAGGTTTATACACGCATCTCCAAGAAACTGAAACATGAAGGTTTTAAGGGGAGGATTAAAATCTTTCTTGTAGTAGGCTACCTAGATTCTAAAGTGTCAGAGGGATTAGACAAGAAAATTAAGAACATTCGTGCCAAGCAAATCAAAAGTAAGTTGTTAGTTTCTGGTTTATGATTAAACGAAACTTCTGGTTAAACAAAAACAGTTGAGTAATGAATGAAATTATATTTTATGTTTCAGAACCTCCAAAGACAACAAAGGATCAAGCTGCTGATCTGAAAATCAAATTTATGATCACGGAATGGCTTGCTCACCGTCCTCAGCCTCAAAACACAATGCTTATAACAGGAGATAATGGATTCAAAGAGTCTTTTGATGAATTGGCCACAGCCGGACACAAAACTCTCTTGGCCTTTCGCAACATCAAATGTCAAACTACTTCAGCTAAGCTGAGCGACAATGCAATGATAAAATGGGATTGGAGACCATTTCTTTCTCTTCCAGAGGACACCATTAGTAGGCGGGTGAGGAAGCAGGAGAGGCAATCTAAGTTTGTGGAGAAATGGAAGAAGACTTCTCACCGTATGTAGGTACATTTTTTGGTTTCACCATATTTTGTGAAAAGCTCGTCTTGCTTTATGTTTTAACTTTGTGCTTAATTGTTGTTTTTATTCCCTCTTGCAGACTAGATGTGGAGCAAGGGAAAGCAAAAGGAGAAGGTGAACTACATTGCAGTACTTAACGCACGACAGTAAACAACGTGAAAGTTTCGTTTTCACCTTCATCTCAACTAGAAAGTAGATTGCTCATTCAAGTTGTTTTTTTTTTGTTTAATGCGTAATCATGTCCACATTCGAAGATTTGAACCTCCGAAACAACAATTAATATGAATCTTGATCGAATTTAGTAAATTTCCATTCTGAATTTTCAGCGATTTTTATAAAAACTTTCAAAAAGTATAATGTGGATGCTAAAGTTTGATGTCTTTCCAATTATGCAATCTCATGAACTCATATTGATGATCTCAACTCAACGGCGGAAAATAATAAATTAGTGTGTTATTATTTGTGGATCTCTTACAATTACAGTAGTAGCTATTGAGTTACACTGACGTAAAAAAATTTGCCACAAACAAACAAACATAAAAGAAAAGAAAAAAAACAAGAGTGAAACATCCAAAAAAAAAGTTTAGACACCCAAATCATACCTCTCAGTTTGGGATTGGTCCAAATATTTTTATTTTGATACTCACGTGCTCTTGGTGATCCATCTAATTTTTTTTGTTAAACTCAAAACTTTCGTGATGATTTGTGAAAGTAAGCAATTAAACAATAGATTTTTAAATACAATGGGAAGGCGACCGTTGACCCTTCCTTTAATTGCTCCGTATTTACTTGCAAATTGTTCTTATTTTGTGATCAATCCTCCCCTTTCTACCACGTGTTTGGGGGTCCCACGGTAAGGGAGTAAGGAGTAAAATTTCACTTTGGCCCTTATTAATGAATAATGCACATTTTCCTCCACAGCCTCTTCTACTTGTCAAAGCTAACCAACCTATGATCATATAAAACGCTGTATACAATATTAAAATCAAACAAATTTCGTATAGTTTTTAAAATAATAGACTACAGCTTTTTCAACAAAATTTCAAAAAAAATGACGGCAACTTTAGGAAATAAATCCAACACAAATGACGGATCATAATTTAATTTGATGGACAATTAAGTGGGGTCATAGTATGGTTCCAATTGATCCAAATTAAGCGGGGTCATAGTGCAAAGAATATCTTTTCTCCATACCCCTATTTTGTCGGCGAATTATTATTTATTTTCGTAAAACAAATACTTTAAATTATATTTAACTTTTTTTCTGTGCCAGTCACCAAACCAGGTTTACAGGTCTATGGTCCGTAGATCCGTTAAAGTTTCACCTACGGCCATTAATGACCGTCAGATCTTCCTCGGTTGATGATAAAAGCAACTATCTCTGCACTTTCTCCTTATTTTTATATTTGTCCAAACACACCCCAACACTATGCCTACTTTTTATATTAGAACCACAACTAGTTTTTGTGACACAATTTACCTCAATTTCTATAAGAAAAGGTTTTGATCAGATGCAATATATCACATTATTAAACTAATGTGTGAAATTTTCATTTTCTTTTTCTTTTGTTCACACCATATATTTTTTTTTTATAATTCGGATAATTCGGATCAACGGAACCCACAGACGCCAAACTTGGCTTTAGGTTTGGAAGTCTATCCTAGCTGGATCCACGACCGACTAATCCTGGGATGATCACACACCATATATTATGAAAAACTTATCAACATAAGAATGATTAACATTACTTAAAAAGTTTTAAAAAGTAAAAAAAGAAGAAATATGATGTTGCATATATATATACGATAATTTGGGGGGGTAAAGATCGAAGGACAAAAAAGTGTGGGGCTAACTACAATGGAAAACGAATGTAACAGTTTGGGTAATAACGGGCAAATACAACAAACAAATATTAAAAATATGAAAGTAGGTGAGGAGAAACCGAGAAAGTCCTTAGTTCGTTCCGAATTCTACTCCACTTTTGTCTCTCAAATTATTTTTTTCTTCTCTCTCGTTAGTTTTTTTGTTTTTTAGCGATTTTTCTGGGGTTTCTTGTTAATGTGAGAAGTAGATAGATTCGCTGGAAAAGGAATCAGAAGGAATTGCTGGTGCATTGATTCGTAAATCAGCCATCTTCTCGAAGATTTGGGAGAGATCAAAGGAATCAGAAGATTTGTCGACGTTTTAGTCGAAGGAATCTAACATGTCAGGTCCACTTGATCGATTTGCAAGACCATGTAAGAGATCTGATCTGTTGTTTCCGTTTATCTTTGGATCATTCGTTTTTTTTTTCTTTTTAGGGTTTACTGTAGCGTTAACTTTGAATTGAAAGAAATTTCAGGATTGATATGATAATGGGAACCGATAAATTTCGTGTCTTTTGCTTTGTCGTGTGTTCAATTTAGTTAAATAATGTAAATTCACCTATCTGCTGCTTTGTTCTTGTAGATTCTTCAATATTGTTTCGTTGAGCTAATGCAATAGTTTCAATCGACAACTTACGGGTTTCATCAAATCCAACAGCTTTCGCTACAGGTTTTGAGGGATTCTTGAGCAGTGATGAGAAAAAGGAACGAAAGTCAGACTTTGAGAATTCTGAGGATGAGAGGAGAACCAGGATTGGTTCTTTGAAAAAGAAAGCCATTAATGCATCTACTAAGTTCAAGCACTCTCTCAAGAAAAAGAGCGGAAGAAGAAAAAGTGATGGCCGAGTGAGTTCTGTCTCCATTGAGGATGTAAGGGATGTCGAGGAGCTACAGGCCGTTGATGCGTTTCGACAAGCATTGTTGATGGATGAGCTGCTTCCCAGTAGACACGATGACTATCACATGATGCTGAGGTTCTTGAAAGCGAGGAAATTTGACATTGAGAGAGCAAAGCACATGTGGGCTGATATGATTCAGTGGAGGAAAGAATTTGGCACTGATACTATTATTCAGGTATGCTACTTTTAACCACAAGATTGTGTTAGCCCTTGTTTCGGATCAACAAGTCCATGTTTTTAACCTTTTCAAATTTGTCTCAACCAGGATTTTGATTTCGAAGAGATTAATGAAGTTTTGAAATATTACCCACACGGTTATCACGGTGTTGACAAAGAAGGCAGGCCTATTTACATTGAAAGGCTGGGGAAAGTTGATCCTAACAGACTCATGCAAGTGACAAACATGGATCGATATGTAAGATATCATGTAAAGGAGTTTGAGAGGAGCTTTATGATCAAGTTTCCTTCCTGCACAATTGCTGCAAAGAAGCATATTGATTCGAACACAACTATTCTAGATGTTCAGGGAGTGGTAAGTTCCTACAATTTTTTGATGTTATTTTTCTACTCAAAATTTAATATCCAGGGAGTTGTGAGATGAGTTTTTTTCTCATGCCTTTTTGTGCTTAATATAATCTTATATTCAGGGATTGAAAAACTTCACCAAGTCAGCTCGGGAGCTTATCACACGATTACAAAAGATTGATGGAGACAATTATCCTGAGGTAATTTTTAGTTGGACCTTCTAACACATCTAATCTCCTCTGTGTCTGTGGCGTCATGTATTGAAGGATTACTCTATCATATGCTAATCTCGGCTTTGTGTTAATTTATGCAGACTCTCCACCAAATGTTTATTATCAATGCAGGGCCTGGATTTAGGCTGCTCTGGAACACTGTTAAGAGCTTTCTAGACCCAAAAACATCTTCTAAAATTCATGTATGATAATCTAAATTATCTTGGTTATATATCTATTAAAAGACTTGCTTTCCATAATATGATATTCAATCTTTAATATTTCATTGTAATGTAGGTTCTCGGATACAAGTATCAGAGCAAATTGCTTGAAGTCATTGATGTCAAGTATGTGAACCTTAACTTTTTGATACTTTTTTCTTTTCTGGATCTTTGTTTGATTCTTCTATGGTAGCTGCATGTTTTTTTGCTTATGTCCAAAACGGTCTGTACTTTTTCCAGCGAGTTACCTGAGTTCTTGGGAGGTACCTGTACTTGCACAGATCAAGGTGGTTGCATGCTTTCTGACAAGGGACCTTGGAAAAACCCGGAAATTGTGAAGGTCATTTAATTGAGTCATCTCTTTTTTGCCTATTACATTGTACCAGTTCTGAAGCTGACGCAGCTTGTTATCTTCACTTTTTTTTCAGATGGTGCTTCATGGGGGAGCACATCGGGCGAAGCAGGTGGTGAAAGTTTTGAACAGCGAGGGGAAAGTCATTGCTTATGCGAAACCATCATATCCATGGGTATGTAGTTATTGAATTCTAGAACTAGGCAATCTTTAATTTGTAGCGACTGCCTAAACTCTGACTCTGTCATAAACACAGATAAAGGGAAGTGACACTTCCACTGCAGAGTCCGGATCTGATGCCGAAGATATTGGGTCTCCAAAGGCTATAAAGAGTTTCGCTCATCTCCGGTTGACACCTGTTCGTGAGGAGGTAAACTTTTATTTTTTATCTATTACATTTCAGATTCTTGATTGTGCAGATGTTTATCTATGGCTGTTATTAGATTCCAATGGTATCTGTGATTTTGCATGCAAAAAAAATGTGGATATTAATAGTATTTACTCTTTGCAGGCAAAGATAGCGGGTGAAACGAGCTTGGCTGGTAGTTTTCCGGGCTATGATGAGTATGTACCAATGGTTGACAAAGCCGTTGATGCAACCTGGAAGGTGAAACCTGCCCTCCAGAGAGTGGCCTCAAAAGGTTAGTTATATGCTTTATATGTAGAAGTAGGCTCCGGTTTAGCACCAAATACTTGACGAAATAGGATTTCTTTTCTTATTAGGATTGTTTTTGAGTTGGCTTATATATACATGGAAAACAGAGCTTTATGGATTTTCATTTGTAATTTCCTTGTTTGGTGAACTTAATCTATCAATCTGTCTTCTTTAGGGGCTTTAATATCTCCCACGGTTCCAAAGGACCCTGAAGGCATCCGAGCTCGAGTCCTAGTAATGGTCATGGCATTTGTGATGGCGGTTTTCACATTCTTCCGCACAGTATCTTTCCGTGTGATCAAGAAACTTCCAGCAACCACTGCTTCCCAACCACAAACCGAAGGAAACGCAACAGAGCTCGGTTCTAATGGTGAAGGAGTTCAAGAGGAATTTCGTCCTCCTTCTCCTGTACCTGATCTCACAGAAACCGAGCTCCTAACTTCTGTGATGAAGAAACTAACCGAGCTAGAGGACAAAATCGGGACCCTCCAATCAAAGCCTTGTGAGATGCCTTACGAGAAAGAAGAACTGTTGAACGCAGCCGTTTGCAGAGTAGACGCACTCGAAGCAGAGCTCATAGCTACTAAGAAAGCGCTTTATGAAGCTCTAATGAGACAGGAAGAGTTACTTGCTTACATTGATCGTCAAGAAGAAGCTCAATTCCAGAAGATGATGAAGAAGAAGAAGAAGCATCTTTTTTGCTTTTAAAAAGCAAAGCGAAGAAAAAAAAAAATCTTTCTTTCTCCTTCACACCACGTTCTTAATTTGCAAGATCAAAAAAAAAAAAAAACTCTTTATAGCCATATGAAATTTGTAAACTTGTTAATGCAGAACAAAAAAAAGTATCGAAATTATTTATCAAGATTCTGTCTTTTCTTTTTTAATCAAAATTATATAAGGATTTTGTTATCCAGATGCATTATATGTTGTCCACAGATCCATAAAGTGATTATCTCTTAAAAGATTTGTTCTTTTTGGTTTTTTCTGTTCATCTTCTGTTTTCTCCGTTTTTTCTTTATCTTAGAACGATCATCCAGAATTTATTTTTTCATACGAAGAAATGGAGATAACAATATCCCAGTTAAGCTCTCGGGTTAAGTTATCAATCTCTTCATCATCATCGTCATCACAGTTCTGTTTAAATGGAAAGAGTGTAAGGAACCTAAACGGAGCTGTTGTTTCAGTCAATTGCTTGAAAGAGATTGGGCAGTTGAGTAATATTAGCTTCAGTGCGAAAAAGAAACCGACAAGTCACGCGCCGGTGGTTAGAACAACACGCGCCTCCTTAGATGAGAACCAATCCCCAACTTCCGGCGCCGGAGGAGAACGGTGGCTTCTCCAACCAGTTGGTAGAGCAAAGCAGCTACAAAATTGCAATTCACTGAGTCTATGTTTGATTCACCATATAATTTGTAAACTTGCAGGCGATGGAGACACAAGACACATTGGTTACAAAGTGGAAATGCCTGCTCCTTTCGAGATCTCTTCGGTAAGAAATTATACAAACCCAAAAGATCGATAGATTCTTTTGTTTTTGTTATAGATGATTCATTTGGTTTTTTTTTGTTAGCAGGGCCAAGTTACCGTCGGACGGCTACCAGAAAAGGCTGACGTAGTCATACCTGTGGCCACAGGTAAACTCCTTGTTCTTGGGGGTATTTTAATTTGGGTTTAGGGGTTTTCGAATTTGTAAATCAAAATGCAATCAGATTTAATGACTCAGTTTGGTATATAGTTTTTGGTTTTAGTTTATGGAAAATGTAGAATCATTCCATCCGAATTCGGTTCTGTTTTCGGAAAAGTTTGGTTTTTAGACTGTTTATTTTGCCTTGGTATGAAATCTGAATCTAAACGCTTGTAGTTCTACACAGTGGTACATACATTCCTAGTTCATTTTACACGAATTAAGACTAAAGTTTTGTTTCTTATTAGATTATTAATCCGGATTAACCACTCGTTGTCGCAGTTTCGGGAGTACATGCCACAATCGATACAAAAGGAGACAACCTTCTTGTCACGGATATGAACAGCACCAATGGTACATTCATTGAAGACAAACGTCTAATTCCTGGTGTTGCCGCTCCTGCCTTCCCCGGAACCCGAATCACCTTTGGTACGCCAATTTTGTTATCATCTCTACGCGACAATAAAGATCGATGATATTCACTCTCTTTATGATTTGCAGGAGATACAAATCTAGCAATTTTCCGTGTTTTCAAGCTCCAAGATAGTAAAGAATCCTCAGAGTAACATGCTTCTGTTGGCTTGCAATTTGCCCTGTTTTTTTGCAGAATACCCACTTGTTCTACAACATTGTTGAGCTACGGGAACATATATATATATATATATATATATATATTTATACATAACAATACTTTTTTATATAGTATTACAACATTTCTATGTTTTTGTTTTAGTACGTTACAAATTAGGGGTGAAAGAATGATGCATGGTAAACATAAGCTTTTAGGTTTTCAGAGGCAAACAACAAAACATTTACAAAAAGCAAATCTCCACATTTTTTATCTTTAGAAATCTTCACATATATATATTTTCCAGGTTTCTTCATAGTCTTGAGGCATCATCAAGTCTTTCAGAATCCGAAGAACTGAAAACAACAAAAACAAATAAAAACATTAATTTTAAGTCTGTTTAATCTTTAAGAAGAGTGTTTAAAATATGTTGTTTGTTTTACCTTCTTCTTCTTTTTCTTCTTCTCGATGTAAGCCACTATCTCTTGCTGCCTAGCCATGGCTTCGTCCAGCGTCTGATATTTGCAACAAAATACATTAATGAGTACATCACATTCTAAATAAAAATGTTATTTTAACCGATCATAAAATTATTTTAACACGTTATTTATTTAAATATGCTTTCAGAATTTGTTGAAGTATAAGAGAATGGTTACCTTCTTGGTCTCAGACAACTGAAGCTCAAGCACGTCGACGCGGCTAAGAGCGGCAGTGAGAATCTGTTCTTTCTCCGGTGAGAACGTCGCCGGCTGATTGTCCAACGACCTACATTTCTCCTCCAGTTCTGCCATTCTCTTCACCATCGACATAAATTCTTGGCTCGACACCATCGCAGTCTCTCCTTTCTCTGCTTCGGCGCCGTATATTGCCGCCTCAGTGAGCTTCCTCGGCATGTTCTTTGTTAGTCTCACCACTGTCATTAGCCCCATAACCAACGACATCACGCCACCGAATAAATAACCTTCTCCTCCTTTCCTCTCCGATGGTTTCACGGCGGAGTATAAATCTTCGCCGGCAAAAACACATATTATGTCGTATGAACAGTGTAATTACGAAATAACGGAATAATAAAATAGCAAAATCACTTTTCAAAAACTTATGAATAGTAAAAAGTAAGAATCAATGTTTCTGTTTTATGTAACCTTCAGGCTCGGGAAAGTTTGTCTTGTGGAGATTTGTAGGCCAAGTAGCATCCACACTTTTGTCAATCATCGGTGTGAATTTTTCGTTCTCTGCGAATTTGTTCTTCTGCAAAATTGGATTCTAAATCAATCAAACAGAACATCTAAGAAAGAGAGAGAGAGAGTACAGAAGAAGTAACCTTTATAGACAAATAAAGGAACTCACCGCAAAGGATTCACATTTCTTCGAGTTGATGTTTCAAGCAAACAAAAGAAAAAGCTTTAGAATTTTGCTACGAATGTGAAAGGTTAAGAATGTATTGGGTTTTGTTTTTACCTTTGTTGTGTTCTCATACACTGAGATTGTCTTCTCTTCAATGTTTGACAATGTCTTCCTTGGGCACTTTCCTTCTCCGTTTTGAACCATCTGTATACAATTTAAGATTCTGTTGTTCAGTTCATCGTTTCGGGTTTTCGAAGATTCTCTATTATCTTAGAAGTACCTTGAAGATGTCAGGATCGTTCCATGGACCTTTGTCTGAACGCATACATCCACCTTTGTCTGCACAAGTGCAGTTACCACCCAAGAACTCAGGAAGTTCACTAAACACACACACAATGAAAAACAGAAGTTTAGTATTATGAATCTGTGGCCAAAATGCAGAGTTATGGAGCTCTTTTTCTCTCTTACTTGGAGTCGATAATCTCAAGCAGTTTGCTTTGGTATTTGTTTCCAAGAACCTGTACATGAGGAACATGAAGTTTTAAGGACTTAAAGTTTTGATCTTCGGAGTGTTAAAAACGAGAAAAAGCTTACGTGAATCTTCGCAGTGGTCTTTGGATCAAGGAAAGATTTCACAGTGCTCCACAGAAGCCTGAACCCAGAACCAGCGTTGATAATGAACATACGGTTCAGTGTCTATATGATCCATAAACACAAAAGCAATCTCAGTACTGCCTTGAGTTAATAGCGATAACAAACTACGTCAAAACCATTAGAAATATCATAGTTACCTCAGGGTAGTTATTGCTATCGATGTTCTGGATACGCTGAAGAAGATCCCTTGCAGCCTTACTGAAGTTCTTCAATCCCTGGAATATACCAGCAAAATCACTCACTCACTATATATTTTTTCTTTGATTTGAATACCGAAACAAATGTGGTAGAGACTAAAATGCATACCACGCCTTGCACATCCAAGATCGTGGTGCTCTGATCAATGTGCTTCTTGGCAGCAATGGAACAGGCCGGTAATTTGATATTGAAAGTCTTCTCAAACTCCCTCACATGGTACTTCACGTACCTATCGATCGTAGTGACTTGCATCAGTTTTGTGGCATCTACTTGGCCTAGCCTCTCTATGTAAATAGGCCTTCCGTCTTTGTCAACGCCATGGTAACCTTGAGGATAGTACTTGAGAACTTCGTCGATTTCCTTGAAATCAAAGTCCTTTGAAAGAAAGAAGGAGAAGAAGAAAGAGACAGACTTTGATTAAGGAGAACCAAAAGGGAGAGACAAGGAAGAGGATCTTAAAATGGTTGATTTTTTTTCACCTCCATGATTGTGTCAGCACCAAACTCTTTCCTCCAATTGATCATATCAGTCCACATTTGCTTTGCTTTCTCGATATCAAACTTCCTTGCCCTCAAAAACCTCAGCATCATGTGATGATCATCGTGTTTCGAAGGAAGAAGCTCGTCTAAGATAAGAGCTTGACGGAAAGCGTCAACAGCTTGAAGCTCTTCAACATCAATGTCGTCAACGATTGAGACAGACATCACGCGGCTGTTCCTTCGAGTTCTCTTGGTGAAAGAGTGTTTGAATTTGTTAGAGGCATTGATTGCTTTCTTCTTCAGGGAACAAAGCTTTGTCTTCTTGTCATCCTCTGAGCACTCATGATCTACAAAAAAAACAAAATTTTAGAATATTTCCTCCATTGCAGAAAGCTTCATAAGTAAATTATCTTGAACAAATTTTCTTCCTTACCTAGCTTATTATGTCGATCCATATGAGCAGACATCGTATCCGCCATGTCTATAGTCTGGATTTATTCTGTTGTCACATAAACACCGGTTAAAATGATCTCTGAAACACTAAGAAATCCACAGAATCAAATCTATTTCATCAAGAGATAAAAAAGTTTTACAGGGATTTGCTTAAATAAAGCTATTGAATCCAGAGAGTAGTTCAATGGAAAACCATGTTACGGTTTCTTGGCTAACAATCAATCGATGAAAGAAGAATCAAAGAAACCCATTTAGACATTTGATCAAACAGGTTTTATGCATACACAACAATAAGATTATACAATCTACGATCGATACGAGAATTTCTGACAGCTAAAACATATAATTAAAATCATATGATACAATCAAAGGCATCATGAAAAGGTGAAATCCGAGAAAAAAAATAGAATCAAACCCACTTTTTTTTTTTTTAAGGAACAGATAATCGAAAATCGGGGAATACTTATCACGGAGGTTGGAAACAATCGGAATATTCAAACATTTAGCGATTGAGGTATGTGAAAACAAATGAGTGAAATAAAGAGGAAGAGAAGAAATATAAGATCGTTCTTGATTTGATCTTTACCTATTAAGGATCAAAGCTAAGGAAGGAGGAAGAAGAAAGAAAGAGAGGTGTATATAATCTCCTCTCTCTGACTCTCTCTCTCTCTTACCCCCTAATAAAGGATGGCTCCAGATTTACAACGCGAAATCTCAGAAAACAAATCTAGAAGAGAGAGAGAAATGAAAGCTTATTTCAGCACAAGGGTCTTGACAAAGGTTTTACCTTCTTTTGAAAATCCAGAGAGAGAGAGAGAGAGAGTTAGCTTAATCCATTAAAAGGGGTTTTCGAAAAGGTTTGACCTTTTACTACATTGTAATTTGTAAGAGAGAGAGAGAGAGAAGAAGCCATTTTTATAGAAGAAGAAAGGCGCGTGCTTTGCCGTTTTTCTGGTAAGAATTTGTAAATGGAAGAGCTTTACGAATTACGAGGAAACTAAATTCTTTTTTACAATCTCGTCAAACAAAGCTTACCAATCATAGTTGCTCTTGTTTTATTACTCATCTCTATAATATTATTTAAAAAACATTTTTAAAAATAAACTTTGTTTTTGTTTCGTGAGTTATTACATAAAATGTTATTACAAATAAAAATAATAATTGAAATAAAAAAAGATATAATTATCTTTTAAAATTATTGATGTGAATATGAAAATTATTTATTTTTCATTAAAAATGTTATTTTACTTTTCAGTTTCTTAATTATTACGATATTATTTAATAATAATCAATCCATACATATTCAAAATCTTGCAATATTTTTAACTATAATTATTATTAAATATTTTACTAATTTTATAAAAAAACTAAACACGAAAAAATTGATTTTTTAAAAAGTTTGTGGACTGGCCACACAAATTATAGTCATTAAACGGTGCATATTAGAGTTATGTTTTCAATATTATAGGTTTTTGCGGGTTAGCCCGAATAATATTTTAGTTTATTGTAAAACGGATTAAATAGACATGTTAGTCCGGATTGACAGTTCTATCTATAATCATTATTTAAACATATTTTAAAATTCAGATAAAAACAATTTTTTTTAATTTCAAAACAATCTATATAATTAACGCGGATTAAATCATAGTATTACTACATTTTGTTTCTAAAAACTATAGAAAACAAATAATGATAAGGAAGAGCTGGTTTTCCTACTTTGAAAACTGTTAAATCATTTTTCTATTTCCGACAATATAATTATGAACGGCATGCATGGCTTTGGCTTTCCCCAAATACAGTAAATAAAGCGAATTGAATTCAGTTATCATTTATTTCTTTTTTTCCCTATCAACCAGCGGTTATCATTTATTTCTTCCAGCTAAATACATTAAAAATACATTAAACATGTATTTAAATTTTGATATATGGACCAACCGACCATCATCAGTTTTAAGGGTGGACACGAAGCGGATATCCAAGATTTTGGTGGTATCCGTGATCCGCTCCGCTATGCCCGAATCATTCATTTTTCGATCCGTATCCGCTTCGTAATTTTCGGATATCCGCCAAAATCTGGATATTTAGCTGGATATCCGCTATGCTCTGTGACATGTGTCATGCTAGGCTAAATGATCACTTGACCTAAAAGCGCACCACCTCGAGAGGGTACCGTTACGAGGCTAGGTGTCGAACCTTAGGACATGATAGGACATGTTGTATGACGTGTCACTATAGATTAGACGACCACTTGACCTAAAAGCGTGCCACCTAGAGAGGGTGCAATTATGAGGCTAGGTGGTCGAACCAGTGAGAAGTCAAGTGGTCTCAGAGTAGAAGGGGGTTGCCTTTTCCTGAATCTGCCAACTCGTGTCATGCTACTTGGAGAGTGCGGTAGTAGGGAGATGAGTAACTCGGACAGGTACATGTCGACTTCCTGTCTACATCAACATAAACCGGGTAACAATACACGGGAAGGTACAACTCTCAGATAACCGGATAGCAATACCCGGAAGGTAAGAGAAACCGATACCCCTTACCAGGTTATCGGGAAGGTAAAAGAGACTTATCAAACACGAGTCTTTCACTATTTTCCCTCCATAGATAATGTTTTGCAATTCAAACTATTTTCGCCTAAATACTTAGCGGAAGATTCACGCTACGCGGTTTCAGGGATAGAGACAGACGAAAGCGACGTATCGCAGAATCTTGAGACGCGTGCAGTATGGGACGAACAAACCACGCGGCGCCAAACCCGCGAGGCACAAAGCAAGGACAACTCTGCGCAAGATAGAGTCGCTAGCAGATAAGTATAGGCGCATGAAAAGCACTTTAGAGCAACATACAAAGAGCTAGCTCAGATGATCCACCCCGAGAGCAGGGGACAACTATTCATTCACACATAGTCATTTGACCTATTTTTCTCTCCTTTCTCTCTCTTCTCTCTTTTCTTTCTAAACACCGAAAACTCTCTATGATATTCCCTGAATCGGTTCTGATACCCTGTCTCCGGCTACTCTTTGGCCGTAATCACCTGTTCTCACCTTTTTCATCTTCTTCACCTCTAAAAGCTTCACAAATCCCAGATACTTAGTGTATCCATCCCGTTTTCCGAACCCTAAGTCACTTAGCCGTTCTAACCCGTTTTCCGTATCTCTTCGGACCCGACGCCCAAACAGTGGTCATTATCTTGTTTCGTCGGAGCGTCCTCGGAAAACACCCCCCAATTGTGTTTTCCGGGACTCAACGCGTTGTTTCTTGTGTAAGTAGATTGCTTTCTCAAAAGGACGAAAAAACCCCGAAACAAATATTATCTATATACATGTACATATATAGTTATATCGGAGCGGAGCAGATATCTGCCTTTTGTTTTGTTTTTAACAGATATTGAATTTTAGTATTTTATTTTCTTTGTTGAGTTACGGATATCCGGATTTTTCTGATCGAATCGAATCGGATAACGGATCGAATCGAATCTAACGGATAATTGGCATAGCCTTAAAGTTTGGGCTTAAAATGGATCGATCTTCCAAATGCTCATACTGTTTTAAGTAAAAGTTAATAAATAACATTAATGGGCCCAATTAAGGCCTTTTGGGTTTAAGTTAACTAATTCGATGCGACTTCGGCGATGGCGTTTTTTGTCGCCTTCTTCATTTTCCATGGCTACTGCAACGGCGATTCCGATGGCTATCGCGGCGGAGGATTTACTTTTCCGGGAACTGAGATTCCAGCTCCTATCATCGACACGAGAGAATCCCTAAAACTATAATAAGGGAGGAAAGAGACAAGCTAGTTCCCTCACCAATATAATAGATCGTGATAAGTGAGAAACCTTTAACCTCCAGGATTTTTTTTTGTTTTGTTTTGTATTAGTTTATACACATTTCAGAGCAGACAAGTTTTGCCTCTTACATTTAATCAAAGAGTTGACTTGCAGAGATTGATTAGTCCATGTTTTTAATATAAACTCCAAGCTTCCACATTGGTAGGCTAAATGAGATAGATTTTTTCTCCCTATGCGTTGAATTTTTAAGTTTCTTCCATCGATTCCAGATTTTTTTGATCCATCTCAGGTTGAAAGGATCTCCCTTTATCTAATATTCTCATAGATTCTTTTCAGTTGAAAGGATCTCCCTTTATCTTCTTACTTTGCTAGATTCCAAGACATTCTCATTCCATTGAAGTTGTGTCTTCTTGGTTGATATTTTAGTTTCAGCAAATGGCTACTGGTGAAGCACTGTGTTACAACAGGAGGAGTTATCAGGTTGTCATAGCAGCGACTAGAGACATGGGTCTTGGTATGAATATGAAACTTCCTTGGGATTTACCGAGAGAATATCAATTTTTCCAGGATGTAACAACTAAGACATCCGATCCCCGGAAGAGGAATGCGACTATAATGGGAAGAAAATCGTGGGAAGCTATTACTCCTCTTGATATTCGTCCCCTTCCTGGTCGGCTCAACGTTGTTCTGACAAAATCTAGCTCTCTCAGCATTGCTACTGATGAGAATGTATTGGTGTGTAGTAGCATGGAATCGGCTCTTGAAATTTTAGCCACTGCGCCCTATTCCTTGTCCATCGAGAAGGTCTTTGTCATAGGAGGTGGCGAATTGTTAAGGTTTGCATAACTCTGTCTCAATTGCAGTTTCTGTTTCCACATGATAAAATTTGAGACTTTAGACCTTGAGGTTTGATGTCGACGTATGGTTGATCTTACCATTGTTGAAGTTCTTTTGGAGGCCTTAAGTTAGATCAAGATTTTCATCTCTTTCGGCCGATAATTGTTGTGGTCTCTCTCTCTCTCTCTACAGGCATTATATGAATGCACCCAACTGTGATGCTATCCACCTAACCGAAATCGATATAAGCGTGCCATGCGATGCATTTGCACCGAGGGTGGATACTTCTCTTTACCGTCCATGGTACTCATCATTTCCAATTGTGGAAAATGGAATTCGGTATAGCTTCAACACTTACGTCCGAAGAAAAAATCCCATTGTTGGATCAGGTGAAAAGGAATGTGTTGCTGTGTCGGATTTCATCTGTGCCGAGACAGAAGAGTACTCGTTCTTGCCTAAGATGGTTTTCGAGAGGCATGAGGAGTTTGGTTACTTGAATCTTGTTCAAAACATTATATCTAATGGGGACATGAATGACAATAGCACTCTTTCTAAATTTGGCTGTCAGGTGAGCTGTTCTCTCTCCATCTTTGTTTATGTTTTCTTCTTCATTTAACATGTTTTTGTAGTTGACCTATAAATTTCTTGTTTCCTGTTTGGTTCATTTACAGATGCGTTTCAATCTGCGCAAGACTTTCCCGCTGCTCACAACCAAGGCATGGCTTCTTTATCCAGTATCCGTACTATTATTTCTGATTTCAGTTCAAGAAGACAACCTCGGTTTTATTTGACTATAGAGATTGATTTTGTTGGCTTTTTAATCCATTGTCTTGCAGAAAGTTTTCTGGCTAGGCGTTGTAGAGGAAACCCTACAACTCATCAGTGGATCAACCAATCCCAAGGTAAAACTAAAAGAGACCTTGTGCCCAAATCCCTGTGCTCAAGATTATGTTTTCTTTTGTTGATAACGAACCGAGAGTTAAGCATATTATATCTCATAACGATTTTCAGGAAGAGGGTACTGATCATCTATGGAACAGCAACGAGGCTAACGAATATCTTGACAGGCAAGCACCTAATTGAGGATTTAGAAAGTAGGTTTACTGAAACCAGACTAACACACCAATATTTGTGTTTCAGTCTCAGAGTGAATGCCACAGAAGAAGATGGAGACCACCCGCTCTTGTATGGACTCCACTGGAGACACTCTGATGCTAGGTTGGTGGTATCTCGTCTTTGGATTGATTGTTCGTATGTTTTGCTTCTTTGACTCTTTGGCTTTACATTTGCCAGGCAAGAATTCAGTAAGCTCTCTGATGTTATAAACAAGATAAAGAACAATCCTCATAATCGAGGGATCATGCTTCCTTGTCAGACGTTCGCACAGGTTAGCACGCCTTTCATCTGTTTTTTGCTCATTGTTAAAAACTTGTCGCATTTCCATTTTTAAGTATTCTAACGTATTAAGAGAAAAATGATGATCACCTTACAGAGAGAATGCTGTGAAAGCAAACTGAAAATGATTTGGGTTTTGGTTGGTTTTTTTATATTTATCAGTTCTATGTGGCAAATGGTGAACTTTCCTGTCAAATCTACCAGAGCTCAACTGAAGCAAGCCTTGGGATTCCTTTCTGTATCGCTGCATACTCTCTCTTGACAAGCATCATCGCTCATGTTTGCGGTATATATATATACACAAAACCAGTTTAACATGTAACTGGATCTTGAGTCCTAATGATCTCGAGTCTGGAGTAATATGACTTGAAAGCATTTGTGCGGTTTCTTGTGTTGACAGATCTTGTTGCTGGTGATTTCATCCATGTGATTGGAGACGCTCATGTTCAAACAGCTCACATCAAGGCTATACAAAAACTGCTTCAAATCTCCCCAAAACCTTTCCCGGTCAGTACTATAACTTGTCTCATATATTCCCTATTTTCCTCTCTGCCCCTCATTTCTCAGGAAACAATTTGACTTCTTCTATCTCTCTACCATCTTAACGATAAAAAACAGATTTTGAAAATCAATCCCGAGAAAACGGATATCGATCACTTTGAAGCCTCTGATTTGAAACTCCTGGGGATATGACCTGCTTCACAAAGAGATATTCACAATGGCTACTCTCATTGTTGATTGTTTCTTGCTCATCATGTTTTTGGAGATATGGCTACGATAAAATTAATTATTCTAACAATCAAACTTACAGAAAATATATTTCATACTTTATTGTAAGATGGAACAAAATTATACAAAGAAAAAAAAAAAAAAAAAGCTAAACAACATTTTATGCTCGGGCTATGAAATATTTTTTACCCGAATATTTACACACCCACACATATATGTGAATGATTTTTGCATAAACTAAAGTTTTTCTTCTTTTTTCCCCTTGCTTATTCTTTTAATTACTACTTTACATCTAAATAATACAAAACTCTTCATCCTTTTGGTTCCTCCTCTGTCTCGCAATGAAAGACTCGATCTTGTACCGGAGTTCATCATTAGAATCAAATCCATCAGCAGGTCTCTCCGTCTCCGATCTCTTCAGTCTTCCACAAGAACTCTTCTTCGAGCCCTCGAGATTCTCTGACCCACTCCTTTCGTAACTCTTCCTTGGGCTTTCCTGTTTTTGGGCAATGATTTGTCTGTGTCTCTTTACAGTTATGTCCCTTTTGTCCCTCTCTTCGCCAGTGCTCTGTTTCGCACTGTTCTCAGTCTTTTTCTGTTTCTCTCTCTTATCTTCACTGCTCTGTTTTGCCCTGTTCTCCAACATGCTCTGTTTTGCTCTGCTCTGTCTCTTATCTTCACTGCTCTGTTTTGCCTCGCTCTCTGCTTCACTCTGTTTCTCTCTGCGTATCACATCTGTCTGTAAACTCTCTTCTCTTCTTGAGCTCTCACGGACAAACTCGTCGTAAAAATCATTGCTGTTTCTCCGTGCATCTGGTTCTTGATTCACAAAGAGACCGCACTTGGCGACTATAGTGATGACTATCGCATTCCCCAAGATGAAAGCAAGGTGACGGTTGATGAGAAAACGCGTGAGACCGGAGTCATCCAACATGATGACTAGTTGGTAACAGAGCTTGGCTACTGTAACCATAACTACAGTTATCTCGATCACCCGGTAAAACAGATCTAAGAGTAGTTGAACCCGCGACTTCTTCACAACAACCTTCATCTTTCTTGGTTTAGCCTTTTGGTTACTAAGCGGATCCATCGGCGTTGAAGAGAAAAGGATTAGCTTAAAACAGTAGAATCAGAAGATCGAACAAAGATGTTGCAGAGCAAAAGAGAAGTTGATATTCAGTTTATGGTGGAAAAAAACAGAGGAGAGTATGAGTCTGTTTTTCTCTTTGTTCTTTTGTCTTTTTATTTTTAGCTTGAGAGAATGTAGCTTTGCAATGTGAGTATTTATAAAGGGTCATTGAGTGCATTTGCTTTCTTTTTTCCGTTCACTAATCTTATTTTTTTCAAGTGAATTAGTGTTCTTTTGTTCTTAATACATCTTTCACCCTTAAATTCACCCTTAAATTCTTTAGAACTAAAAGAGTTAATACATCTTTCACCCTTAAATTCTTTAGAACTAAAACCGAGCAATATTTTTAGTCTTGTGTCCTAAATTTTTCATTTTACACCATTGTCTTTTTAGATTTTATATGTTAAAAATATTAGTTGAGTGATTTACTATTCATAAATTTGACAAATAAACTTAACATATTTACACCCACCGTCACTTTATCAAAGGTTCCTTTCGATTTTGTTACTTATTTTTTGTATTTTTGTATTTTTTTTGTCTTGTGTATAAAAAGACGACTTTACCAATGCTTCTAATTCGTCCGTGTATTGTACACAGTTGATTTCGCGCAATACTGTACGGGGCAAGACCGGAAAGTCAACGGATGAACAGTAAATTAAGTGTTAGTTTTCAAAATAAATTGGGAAAGTGTTAGAAATTTTATAGAGTTTTCAAAAACCGACTCTCCAGCAAAGATCCCCGATAAACTTTAACAAAATGTTTTTGAAAATTTTTTTTTCCACGAAGCAAAACATTTCATTAATAATGANTTTTACATTTTTTTTTTTTTTTTTTTTTTTTTTTTTTTTTTTGACGTCAAAAGTTCCATATTTTATTACGATGTTTCAAATAGGTTGGCATCGGAGGCCATCTAGTTCGGAATCAAGGAGTTTACATGGGAAAAAAGCAAAACCACGTGCTCGGGCCCTTTTCGCAAGGCCATTCATCTTCTTCATCGATCAGCTTAACTATTTGGAGGCAATCCGATTCGAACGACATTGACGATTCTCCCAGCATTAGGACGGTTTTCATGGCCCATAAAAGCGTATTAAATTCATCATGAAGGGGAAATAAAGTTCTCTCCTTCGCGAAAGAGCCAAGAATTCGGCTTCCGTTCGCGAGCTCTATAACACAACCACCGCCAAAATTAACATCATCGTCTACCCAAGAGGCATCTATTTGGCAACGAGGTCTTGATCCGCTACTTTTTGCACCTTGGGGGGGACCCGATTAATGATCGTAATCTTCACCTATATGCGAAACCTTTGTGCTACTTTCCAGTTTTCTGCTTCATGGATAGCGAGTTGCAAGGTGTCAATGGGAGAGATCTCTTTACCGTTAAAGGCTTTATCATTCATGGCCTTCCAGATATATCAGATTATCCACGGGAAAGCATGTAAGGAGTTCTCCATTGCCCCTTCTTCTATTGCACGTCAAAGGAGATAGTCAAAATTCTTGTACATAGACTCACTCGGAAAAGAACCCGGATTAGATGGAATCCCTGAAATTACTCAAGTCTAGACTGCTGGAGGACATTCGAAGAGAAAGTGATTAATAGATTCAACCTCCGCTCCGTATCTCGGACATAACCGATCCGTACCGCAGTGACAATCTACGAGGTTGTTACCTACCTGAACACATCCCGAAACTGTTTGCCACAGGAAGTGTTTGATCTTCCTTCCAGAAAACATCTAGTTTGAAACAAGAATTAGCTCTTTCATTAATTAAAAGTAAGCTATTTGCATGAACAAATGTTTCAGATGATGAAAATCTAAAAATTATGAACCAAAAATAAATAAATTTGAGAATAAGTGTATAGTTATACTCCATCCGTTTCACAAAGAGTGACGTTTTAAAGTTTTATTTTTGTTTCACAAAAAGTGACATTTTATATTTTCAATGCATAATTTTGAATAAAAATCCAGTTTTAACTTTATTGTTTTATTGTATTAATTAGATATAGAAAAATTGTTTAGTGTATTAATAAGAGATAATATGAAATTTTTAATAGTTTTTTTTAATATGTGTGAAATGTGTCAAAATGACATTTTTTTGTAAAATAGAGGGAGTATCATTTGAATAGGTAATTCAAAATTATGGCTCACCGTCTGTATTATAGTATGTCAATCAAACAAGTAACATATTAACTTTGTTATAAAATACTATTTGATCATGGAAAGTGTGCAGTTCCTAAAGGGTTTGTTAGCTAAAAAGCCATTTCTCACTTGTCAAATAGTGTATACTACAATCAGTTTTCTTCTAATTATAATATTAAAACGTATGTGTTATGCGATTTCCAGTTTTGCAGTGAAGGTAAAAAAGAAAAATCATTCAATTCAAAACAAAAAAAAATCATTTAAATTAAGCAAAGGCATACGTTTTACGATTAGGTTAGACAAAGTCTGTGAGAAGTCATATTATGACTCCAAAATTTGGAAGCAAGAAAAAGAATACTACTTGTCAGGAAATGATTGCAAATAATAATACCAAAGTTTGTCAAATTTATCCAGTCATTATAAATATGACTCCAAAATTTCTGTATCGATGAATTAACTTCTTTTATCAAAATTTATGAATCGACAAATATCTATACAGATAGATGGCAGATTCGATAAATGCTTGCGTATGTCTGTACTCTACTACTCTGTAGGATATTTCTCACTAAATTTAAATTAGTAATCACATTGTTGGTTATCATTGCTAAAATAGCTTCATGCACTATTTTCATCCATTAGTAATTTTTTACTTGACTCATAGCAGCCCACCATTATTTATATATGTCCAACTCTCTTCTTTATTTTAATCACAATTATATAATCTCTTAAAATAGTGCGCATCACCATATTTAAATAACTTTTTTTGCAAAAGTTTTTAGGACTTGAATGATTCGGACAAAGCATGTCTACCGTGCCAAATTAAAATACTCCAGGATATAAAAAAATACTATTATAATCGCATAGGCAGTTATTGAAATTTATATAACCTTTTTAATTGTTTGTTCTAGAAACTTTTTTTTTGGAATTTGGTAACACAAATCAACCGCGTATATACAAACTCAATTTAATGTAGTCATTCACTTATGATTCACTTATTCTGTGTATTTTTTCAAATTTTTCACATTTTAAAAACGTGATTTTACCGAATGCTACCATTTACAACAGAACACACAGAATAATAAAACATGAAAATTAGTAAGTGGTTTTTAAATTCGTCCTGCACGTTTTACTTTATAATTAACTAGATTAAATAAAACTTTATTCATCTACTTAATAGTAATTATTTTGTTATTCAACTGTTTTACAATTCCGTTTTAGTTTATTTAGCTTATGAGTTTTCTCGTCCAAATATTTTTTTTGTATTATGATTTAGTTATTTCGCTATTCAACTTACATATTAGTTTGAATGCGATAACTTGTATATTTTATAGCAATCATAACTTCATTTGTCTGGTAACTAGTTTTTTATCATTGTAAATTTCATATATCGGCAATATGTATAAGAAACCGAATATAAATTTTAATCTAAAAATTTCCAATTATTACAAAATAATGATAAATAAAAATCATTGTTTTGATTTTCGGAGTTTTCTTACACAAAAACATCATGCAATTATATTATTTATAATATCCAGAAATTATACTATTTCGTTATTTGACTGTTGATCTACCATACTTTATCACTATTTATATTGAGATACAGTATCTCGCATCTCACACTGAAATGACAAAAAAAAAAAAAAACATGAATATTTTAAGTCTTATATTAAAAGAATAGAAGAAACCATTACTTATTTTTAGCAAAAAAAAAGAAACCATTACTTCTTCACTAAGAGATTGCGAGATGGCTTATACTTCTACAACTTCTTTTTGTTATGTTTCTTTATGTCTTGTCTCTTTCTAACCAAAAGCATGTATATGTGGTTTCATTTCAATTTCAATTTTGCTATTGGATACACTTTGAAGAAAAAAGAAAAGTCCCACTTCTTTTTTGCTTAAAAGGCATCTTCATAATTGCTCATAAGTGTTACGTGTCATTCGATGCTTCAATCAACATTATGCAAATTATGAAGTATTTTTGTCTACATGTCCTTAGACATTGATCACACTTATCAATAAGTAGTTTACGTCTTACATTATCAACTGGTTTAGATCCTAATTAATTTTTATAGTTCAAAATAATTTTTAACCTGAAATTTCCTACACACCTAAAATTTACTACACAAACTAAATTGAGAAAATGTCTATGTTTTGTTTTAGTTTTCAAGCGGATGTTCGAGACCGTAATAAATGTCGCTACTCTCTTACCATTTAATATCTTTCGGTCATGTATTTAAGACTTACACTATGCTCTGAAAAATTATGTGATCCTTTACTTACATAGATCGAAGTGAAACTGAATATAGTTGAATGCATCACAATGTAAAGCTTGTTGGTCGTTTGCATCATCATCTCTATTGTCATTTCAGGAATTGTTGAATTCTGGAGTGCTGTTTTTCTCCTTCCTAAATAGGTTATATACGCATGATAAACAGGTTATCTAATTTTAGCAACAAAAAAAAAACAGGTTATCTAACTCATTCTTGTGACATGGAACTTTGGACAAAGGCACATGAGCTTGTGTCCGTTGGTCAGATATATTTCCTTCCCAATGTATGAAGGAGGTTTAGGTCTGAGATTGTAAACTAGTTAAAATGAAACGTGCAGATTTAAGTTAATATGAATGTTATATTTTCGTGTGGGTTCAATTTGGATGGCTTAGATATACAATGGATATAGTGAAAATGATCTAAAATGGTACAAAATGATGAACTAATTAGAAACGGGGTACCATGCTAGGGAAAATTGTGAAAATGATACCCATGGATATATCTCTAGGTCTGGTTTCAGGTCGCTAAATTAGAATAACCAAAATCAGTCTTGGTTGTTTTTATAAGATTCTTACGCTTAAATAGGTAAATAGGGAAGATATTTTTTTTTATGGTGGGATCCAATTCATTTAGTCTTCGGTTTAACCTCTCTCTTGACCTTAACTTGACCATAGTGTCGAACCAAAATGATTTTAAGTTCACAAATCAACAACAGCCAATACAACGTTGGATCTTATAAATACTTTTGTAGGAACTCAAATTCTACGATAGGATAAACTGAATTAATAATCGTATATCATTGGGTGGAATCTGATATACTATCTCTAGTATATAGCTTTTTCGATATACACATCAATTTTTTTTATCTTTTTGCTACACATTACAAACAATTTTTTGTTTTAACAAACATCACGAACTATTCAACGTCTTATAATTATACCATACCATAATAATATCGTGATTGTGTTTAGAAAACCAACAAATCGCGTATGAAAAACTATGATTAACCTAATCCGACCCGAATGTGAGCGAAACCTGACTCAAAATCCAAACCAACCCTTTATTAAATTCCAATATTGATTTGTGGCAAAAAAAAATTAGAGTTCTTGATCAATTAAGAAACAAAAAATACAAAGAATGAATCGAAGAGAAAGATTGCATAGTGGAGAGAGATTTTTCCCGTTCGAGTGAAGGAAATGGAGTAAGTAATCTCCTCTTCTCTACAACTGCTTAATCTCTTAAACTAAAGAAGACTAGGGATGTAATAATGTTAGGAGGAAAATAGAGAGGAAAAGAGGAGTTATATGGGAATTTTACTTTATTTCCAATAGGGGGCTTTTATATGTTTGACACTTGGCTAAATTTTCAAATTTTACGAGCATTTCAAGTTATTCATTTTAGACCTTTATTTTTCATTCAAATCGATTTCAAATTTGACATGTAAATACACTACGTTATAGTAATCACGACCAACAATTCAACACAAACAAATTGACTGGAAACGTGATTGAAAAGTTGGCCAAAGCTATTTGTCAAAAACGAATTCCAACAATTTTATAGGTATCGTATTTGAGTGATTTGATTCATGAGTTTAATATAATTATCCCTTTTAGATAGAGAAATGATTGGACCTCATGAGGCACAAGAGAATACTTTCTACTTTCATTTACATCAAATGTATGTGGGCCTTAAATATCTATGGACAACTTTCTTTTAACTATAATTTGAACTTAGATTTAGAGATTATGGAGCTTAGATTTAGAGATTATGGAGCTTTACTGCAAACACCTATACATGATATACTCACACATAAATATATTTGGTAGAATATGTTAATCTAACAAATTTTGTATTCCTAGCCAAAAACAAATTTCTATACACTTCATTAAAATATTAATGTGACCCCTTTTCTGGTGGCAAATCTATAAAGACCCAGAATCTGAATTCAATAATTTTCATATGGCTTTAATATATCGTGATTCGTGATATATAATTAATTCTCAAGTTGATCATAGAGATTAATTTAAAATTTGTCTTGCATTTTATAACATTTACTAGGTAGTAATCCGCGCCATGCGCGGAATGAGATTTTTATAAATTATTTAGAAATTTTTTTAATTTAAATTATATGAGATTAAAATAATGTAACTTAGTTTTAGGTGTAAGTTACACAATAATTGTGAATATTAATAGATCAAGTAGTGTAATATTTTTAAATTATACTTTATCCGTTTCATAAAGAGTGTCATTTTAAGGTTTTATTTTTGTTTCACAAAGAGTATCGTTTTATGTTTTCAATGCATAATTTTGAACAAAAATTCAGTTTTACTCTTATTGTTTTAATGTATTAATTAGAGAGAAAAAAATTATTTAGTGTATTAATAAATAGTAATATTGAATTTTTAATATTTTTCTTAATACATGTGAAATGTGTCAAAATGACACCGAAACAGATGGGTAATAATTATAAGGGATTTCCTCCCTCGCATGTGAGTGCATGCTGATTCAGTGTCACTAAGCTGAACTAATTGTTTTTTTTGTTTTTTTTGAATTATTTGTTCCAAAATGTGTAATTGCCTTGCCTATATATATACCGAAAACGACAAACAGTTTCAAACTTTCAATAAATGAAAAAAAATCAATGCCACGTTACATATACTTCGTTTAAGAAGAAAGCAATCGTCGGTGTAAACGAAAATTTATTTCCCTTTTTTTAATCCAGAAAACAATTATTTTAAAAAACATTCTTCGTTTATTGTGAGAAAAATCTGACATTCCTCAAAACAAATCCGACCTGCCGGAATCGAACCAGCGACCTAAAGATTACAGCAACTACTACAGTCTTCCGCTCTACCAACTGAGCTAAGGTCGGTTTGTACATTGTACGGTTAAACAACTTTATAAGACTTATTATTATTTGGGCCTATAATAAGTTCTTAAGAGATCTATTTAACTCTAGACTTGAAGCCCATCATGGGCCTAGTGAAGTTGCAGTATAAGTTCTTTTTTTTTTGTTAATAAAGCTTCATATCATAAATCTATTACGAATTTTTTTTTAATACAAGGATACACATAAAGACGTACGACATACAAAATGCATTCATAAGTTATTTTTATTAGGCCAAGGTCAATAAAATATATAAATGAATTAGTTAAACAAAGTATTAAACATGAAATTTCGTAATAAAAGTGTTTAGTTTTAAAGTTAAAGAGAGTAATAATTTGTTTTTTTTTTAGCGGAAGGTCTTTTCAAGAAGATTGATCCAATCATCCAAGCATTCGAAACACATGCTACGCGAGACGTCTTTACCTTTGTGGTTCCGAAACTATATGTTTGTTAATGCTTCGAGATTAAAACACGAATGCCCGATGTTTTGTTTAGACATCCCATTTCTTTATTTTCATGTCATTGTTTCCTTTCAAGAAAAGTAAAATCAGAAATTATAACAAAACAAATTGTTTTTATTTTATGTTTTGAATGACACAAGAGAATAATGAATTTGTTGACAAAAAGAGAGATAATAATAAACAAAACGCAGTATAGTATAAATCACGGTTGACATAAATATACGTTGAATCACAACCACCAACTACTCTTTAACCTCTATATGAGCTCTTATGGAGTTCTCTCAATTGCTAAAAAAAACAAAAAAAGTAATTGAGGAATCATGGCCAAGTCTTGTGCTGCATTTCTTGTCTTCCTCTGCCTTTCCATGCTTATCGATCTTGTCAACCCCTGGTAAGTTCTCTAATGTCTAATAATAATAATAATGCCATATCATTACGTATTCAGGATATACAAAAGGAATAAACTAACTATTCTGAAAAATGCAGTGGATGCTAAGGTATGCATAAAATTATCAATCAAAACGTTGTCAACGAGTTGTCAGACGAACGACTGCGACTGCAGCCACGAATGCAGTGAATGGGAAGGTGGGAGCCATGGAAATTGCAAACAATACCAACTCCGTATCGTTTGCACGTGTTGCTTGAACTTTGCTGATACTTGCTACGTCGAACGCTTAATAATGCGCCTATATTTTAAATCAACTAAAGAATCAAACATCGGAGTCATATGTTTGATTGTATTGAGATTATTATAGATATTGTGTTTCTTGTATTGCTGATTATGAAGTTATAACTATATATGTGATCGTACGTTGCTATGTATATAGCTTTTTTTTCTCTGTTGTGATATATAAAATATTACTACTATATATGTGAGTTTTAAATACAGGATTTCGAGCATATCAAAGTTTACTATTCACTCTGTAATCTCTTGAAAATAGAAAATCAACTTAAAAGTTATATAACAAACAAAAATAGACAAGCTTTAACAGATCCATATGAATATCAAAGACAAAGAAAATACGTAGCATGTGCAGTGATATAGCAGTTAGACAGACTATTGGAGTGGAGTGGCCATAGTTTGAGAAGTCTCCAAAACGAATAATGTGATAATGGAAAGCAACGGATTGATCAAGGCCTAGAACCACTTAGTAAAAAAAAAAAGTTTTCGTTATATATATGATACTAGATAAGTACATGTATATATATATATGCATGTTTGTAATTTAATATTTTATCATCCGTGAAAAAAAAACTAAAACCGAAAAAATGAAAAACAAAATAAGATCACCCGTGAAAATATATAATACATAAATTTAGAAACAAATTTTCCGATGAAATAAATATATATCTTGAAGGAAAAATTCGGTGAAACATATGTAGTAAATAGCTTTGAATACGATTATTGGACTTTTAATCTTTTTTTTTTGTAATTGACATACTACCAAATTGTGGTTTATATAGGTGAGAAATTAGAATTTTTTTCTTTTAGGATTAGTAATCAATTGTTTCCTTAATATAAAAGAAAAACTAAGGATTTTTTTTCTTTTTTTTATATTAATTTTGCCTTTTAAGATAAATTTAATATTTTTATGTTTTTAGTAATTTTACCTTTTAAGATTATGAATCGGTTATTAATTTTTCCGAATTTTAAGTTTTTTTATTAATCGATTTTAAGTTTTTCCATTATTAATTATTAATTTTCTTTTTTTAATCAACTTTGGATTTTAAGATAAAATTACTTTTT
>PKMM01026435.1:225725-278546 GCA_002933915.1 Eutrema heterophyllum | reverse complement strand
TTTTTTTTTTTTTTTTTATAAACTTGGGTTTTTATTTTTTTTCTTTTCAGGATTGTAATCGATTGTTTAATTTCCTTATTCTAAACTAAAATATGTTTTTTTTTTAAACTTTGGCATTTATTTATAATTTTTATTTAATTTCCTTAATCTAAATATAACTACTATTTTTCCTTTACTTTTTAGGATTGTGAACCAATTTTAAAATTTACTTTTATTAATGTTAATATTATATGTTAAAATATAATTGAAAATTTATTAAACATGTGTCAAAATTTGATCGTTTGACTTGACACGTGTCGCGATCAGGCGAGTTACGAACTTTGAAACATTCTGCTTCATGTAATAAGATGAATCTTATATAAATTTTATAGTTTACATTTTTTATTTTATTTTGTAGTTTCTATTTTTTCTCTTACTTTATTTATTTTTTTTATTAGTTTCTATTTAAATAAAACACAATCTATTTTTCCTTTTTTGTTATTTTGTCTTATATGAAAATTTATATTATTACATTGTTATTTTCCGTTTTTTACACATGTCCGTGAGTTAGAATCTTAATTTCTGTTTTTATTTTTTTCCTTTTATTCATATTATTATTTTGACACATGTCGCAATCTTAATTAACCGTGACAAATGTCACGTAAAACACAATCTTTTTTTTTGTTATTTTGTCTTATATGAAAGTTTATATTATTACACTGTTATTTTCCGTTTTTTACACATGTCCGTGGGTTAGAATCTTAATTTCCTTTTTTATTTTTTCCTTTTATTCAGAGTATTACTTTGACACATGTCGCAATCTTAATTAACCGGGACAAATGTCACGATTTTGTGAGTGATAATTATCCTACGTGTCACGCTCACGTTAAGAGATACAGCTTTATATAATAAGATATATAAATGGGCAATTCTCAAAAATACAACTAAAATAAGTTTTCGTTTTAAACATACCATCACTAGTTTTTTTTTTCCAAAACTACCACAAACATTAATTTTTTTCACAAATACCACAAACCTAAAACTAAATTTTTAACCATCAAAACTAAACCCTCAAAAATAAACCCTAAACCCGAAATAGTGAACCCAAACTCAAATATTTAAATTATAAACCCTTAAAACTTATTTTTTAGTGTTTGTGGTATTTGTGGAAAAAGTCATTTATTGGTAGTTTTGGAAGAAAAAACTAGTAATGATATGTTTGGAACAAAAAATTATTTTAGTGATATTTTAAAGAATTTCTATATATATATATATATATATGTTACTAAGTGGTGAATGTAAGAATCTTGAAGGGATCTAGGAAGATGTTAGAGTCAAGAAAGTCATCTTAGCTAGTGCCAAAGAATTAATGGGAGAAAAAAGCAAATTGGTGAGAGGAGAAAGACCAGCCATGATGAGAGAAATAAATTAAAGGTCATACACTCACTAATGAATTGAAGTACAATATTGAAAATTGGTGAAACTGGGAATTGAATCCTGATATCCTGGGGTAGAAGTGTTAATGAACCATTTGGTCGACTACCGAAACCATTGGACCAAGGAGACTTGCACAATTTACTTTGGAGACAATTTTCATCTAAATTTCATTGAGTTATCCAACTCGGTTTTTGGTTTGTTTTTTTTTATTCAATTTTTGATTTCTCCCTCTTCGGAAATAGAAAGGATCAAACTACTTTTATTGGAAGTTTGTTGATAGAGGTCCCAATCAAAGCTTTAGCAATATAACACAAGAGAAACTTTTTATTAATGATCGATGTCCCCTCTTTTTATAGGTTCTTCTTATTATATAGAAAACTTTAGAACCAATGGATTCTTACAAAAAGGAAACGATAACTATAATGGAAAAAAACAACTAAAGAGAAACTTTCCTATTAGTATAATGCAAGTAATAGAAATAGATAAAGAAATGGAAATCGTGATAATGTCTTAGTCTATGTATCTTGAGTTGGGTTTCTTCACACGTTTAGGTCTTCCTCCCCTGTCAGTTGGCTATGCTATCTCATCAATATTCCTCCCTCCAACATTAACCTTGTCCTCAAGGTTTGGGAAAAATTCTGGAAAACTTTGTTCAAGCTGTTTTTCAACTTCACACGTAGCATCTTCATCGGATAAGTCGCGCCATTTGATTAGTAATTCGGAAATCAGCTTGCCCCCTTGATTAATCCAGCGTCGGCGCAAAGCTGTTTCAGGCTGTAAATGAAGGTAACCATTTTCTCGAAGTGGTGGAAGCTCGCCTTGAATTGGAGGATCTAGCCCAATGTGTTTTTTAAGTAATGAAACATGAAAAACAGGGTGAATTCGCGAACCTGAGGGAAGCTTAAGTCGGTAAGCGACTTCACCCACTCGTTCTTCAATCTGAAATGGCCAAAAAAAATTAAGAGATAGCTTATGAGATGTGCGTCGAATGACAGATTTTTGACGGTAAAGTTGTAAGCGAAGAAAAACCAATCTCCATACTCAAACTTGACGTCTCTCCGCTTAGCATCTGCAAGTTGCTTCATACGATTGTTAGCAACCTCTAAGTGTTGTTTGAGTTCTTGCAATAGTTCATCACGAGAAGCTAGTTGTTCGTCTACTTCATCAAGTGTCGAGGATCCAATTTCATAAGCTGGAACAAATGGTGGTGGCCTCCCATAGAGTGCTTGAAATGGGGTTGTACCTGTGGAGGAATGATAAGTTGTATTATACCATAATTCAGCCCATGGTAGTAGAGCGCTCCATTTTTTTGGCCGATTATTGATGAAACAACGCAAGTATTGCTCGATGCAATGGTTGATAACTTCGGTATGACCGTCAGATTGTGGATGATATGCTGATGACATACGAAGTTGGGTCCCTGCCAATTTCCAGAACTCACGCCAAAAAAGACTTACAAACACAGAGTCTCGATCACTCACTATTGAACGTGGCATCCCATGAAGCTTAACTATAGCCTCCACGAATTTGGCAGCAACAGTTTTGGCAGAATAAGGATGAGACAGCGGTACTAGGTGAGTCGATTTGGTTAACCTATCTACAACAACCATAATAGAAGTATATCCTTCCGATCGAGGCAGCCCGTCGACGAAATCCATAGAAACGTCTTCCCAAATCTGGCAAGGAATAGGTAATGGTTGGAGCAATCCTGCTGGTGTGAGTGAACTAGATTTGGCGCGTTGACAAGTGTCACATGCTGCGATATACTCTTTGACTATACAATGCATTTATGGCCAATAAAATTGTCTTGCTAATCTCTGATATGTACGCAATACACCGGAGTGACCACCCATGGGAGTATCGTGGTGTTCCTTTAGTAATTGAGGAATCAAAAGTGAATTAGGAGGAACTACCACTCAAGTCGTTCTTCCAAGAGTAAGGTTTGCCTGGATTCAAAGTTGCCAAATCACCAATTCGTTTCATGTAGGTGTCGGTTTTAGCGAACGTTTTGATGTCATCCCAAAGTGAAGTTTGTTGGACAAAGACTGCGTTGAGTATTGGACTACCGTGAACACGAGACAAAGCATCATCCGCCTTGTTTGAACTTCCTAATTTGTAAGTAATGACGTAGTCATATCCAACCAATTTACTCATCCATTTTTGTTGTGCCGGCGTTAGAATTCGTTGCTCGAGAAGGAAACGAAGGCTGCGTTGGTCTGTCTGAATTATGAATCGACGACCAAGCAAGTATGGTCCCCAAGTTCGAATGGCAACGACTATGGCGAGCATCTCGCGAGCGTAGGTGGACCATGCTTGTTTTGAAACACCAAGAGCTCTACTCATGAATGCAATAGGCTTCTCGTTTTGTGATAATATTGCTCCAATTCCCTCTCCAGATGCATCTGTTTGGATCACAAATGGAATGTTGAAATCCGGAAGTGCCAGCATTGGTGTTGTAGTAAGAGCTGTCTTTAGTTTGTTGAATGCGTTATCTGCTTCGTCTCCCCAAGTGAAACTGCCTTTACGTAGTAAGTTTGTCAATGGGCGTGCGATGAGGCCGTAGTTTTGAACGAACTTGCGATAATATCCTGTTAAGCCAAGAAATCCATGTAGCTCTGTGATTGTGGATGGAGTTGGCCAGTCAATCATAGCTTGTATTTTGTTACGGTCGACCTTAACTCCTTCATCTGAGATGATATGCCCCAAATACTCTAATTCTCTTTTGCCAAAATCGCACTTTTTAAACTTGACAGAGAGCTTGTGCTGCCGAAGAATTGAAAAGACTTGTCTCACATGACTCATATGTTCTTCCCAGTTCGAACTATAGACCAAGATATCATCAAAAACTACAAGAACGAACTGACGAAGAATTGGCCGAAATATGTCATTCATAAGTGCTTGAAACGTGGAGGGAGCATTGCAAAGCCCAAACGGCATTACAAGATATTCATAGTGCCCGTTATGTGTCCGAAATGCGGTCTTGTGTATATCCTCTGTACACATTCGAACCTGATGGTATCCTGCTGTGAGATCTAGTTTCATAAAGAAAGCTGCTCCATGAAGTTCGTCCAGCATATCATCAACTGTAGGAATAGGGAATCGATCCTTTATTGTTGCTGTGTTGAAAGCCCTGTAATCTGTGCAAAATCGCCAAGTACCATCTTTTTTCTTTACGAGCAATACAGGTGAAGAAAACGGACTGGAACTGGTGCGAATTACTCTGGTTCGGAGCATCTCATTTACTTGTCTTTCGATTTCATTCTTTTGGAAGTGTGCGTACCGGTACGGCCTAACATTGATCGGATTAGTCCCTTCTTTCAAGGGAATCTGATGCTCGATTTTTCTTTTTGGTGGTAGCTGGTTAGGGATATGAAAGAGATCATCGAATTCCTCGACGAGAGGGCGTACATCTTCTGGAATTTATGTCGGTTGCTCATTGGGTTGTGCAACTTGGATTGCAAATAGGGCTTGTCCTTGACGGGCTTCTTTCTCCATTTCGTCGGGCCCAACATATTGAATTTGTGTATGAAGGCCGTTTAGTTTAAGAGGCTTCCCTTTCCATTGGAATTCCATTGTTTGGGCTTTCCAATCACAAAGAATTGGACCCAAATTTCCCAACCATTGTACCCCTAAAACCATGTCTAAGCCCATCAAGGGCAAGTCGTACAATGTCACGACAAACATCGCCTCTCCGATGGACATAGGTACCGAGTCATATCTCCCCTGGCATCTTAGTGATTTACCGTCGGCGACTTTGACGGTGAACGTCGTCGTCGACGTGAAGGTGAGATCCAATTCGCGTGCCGCTTTCTCAGAGGTGAAGTTGTGGGTTGAGCCGCTGTCAACCAACGCCACCAATCCAGTTTTTCCAATCTGCGTGCGAAGACGCATCGTTTTTGGAGCGCTCCAACCAGAGAGAGCGTATAGCGTGATTTCCCGTGTAGATTCAGCTTCCTCGTTAGTTACTGCCTCTTCTTCCTTCTCGTCGTACTCACTTTCCATGATGAAAAATTGGGGCTCTTTGCATTTATGGCCTGGAATGTATTTCTCATCGCAGCTAAAACACAATCCCAAACTTCGCTTCCTCTTGAGCTCTTCCCAACTTAATTTTCGTGGAGCATGGGGTGGTGTTGCTTTAGGCTGCTGCTCAGGATCCTTCGATTGACTTGCTCCGTATTTCACGGCAGAATTGAATTATCTGTAGTTTGATATGCCGGCGGTCCGTTGCTTTTTCTGGCGTTGTAGCTGTTCATCTCGTGTTCGAGCAAGACTAATGACTTCCTTCAAAGTCTTTGGTCTGAATATCCTGATACTGTCTGCAATTTCAGGGTTTAGTCCACCAACTTTAGTGCCGATTAAAGCCTGTTGTGTCCACCATGTGACTTTGTTTTGCAATCTTTCAAATTCCCTCTGATAGTCGTTGAATTCCCTTGTTTGTTGATTTTTTGACAAAGCCTCGTCAAAATCATCTCCTTCGGTTGGTCCGAAACGTGCCCATAACTCTTCCTCAAAGACAGTCCAATTAATGAACACACCGTCTTCGAACAGTGCTTTAGATATCACTTGCCACCATTCATTCGCTTCATCTTCGAGGTGGAACCAAGCGAATTGGACTCTCTGTTCGTCTGACGTGTCGTAGTAAGCAAAGTATTGCTTGACCTTACTAACCCAAGCCGTTGGATCACCACCTTTGAATCGTGGAAAATCAAGTTTCACCGTTATGGAATGTGCAAAAGGATTTGTATTTGTGTGATCAGTTCGAAGCGGCGTGTGGGTCTGGTTGTTGCTACCCTCATTACGAGGTCCTGATTTTGGAGCACTACTCCCACCTTCCCTATTATTGATTATAGATTCTGTGAGCTGATTCACCACTTGTTCCAAAGACTGAAATTTGTCTGCCATGCCCACGTTTAGCTTATGTAACTCGTTCTGCATATCTCCCATACTGTTTCTAAGTCTTCAATTCTTTCTTTGTTACTGCCCCCCATGCTTGATACCACAGAAGTGGTCCAAATCAAGCCTTTTGTTTTGGATTTTTTTTTTTTTGTGTGAGTTTATTGGGTGGAATGACGAAAGTGAAAAAAAAAAAAAACTGGCTCTGATACCAATTGATAGAGGTCCCAATCAAAGCTTTAGCAATAGAACATAAGAGAAACTTTTTATTAATGATCGATGCCCCTCTTCTTGTGGGTTCTTTTTATTATATATAAAACTTTAGAACCAATAGATTCTTACAAAAAGGAAACGATAACTATAATGGAAAAAAACAACTAAAGAGAAACTTTCCTATTAGTATAATGCAAGTAATAGAAATAGATAAAGAAATGGAAATCGTGACAATGTCTTAGTCTATGTATCTTGAGTTGGGTTTCTTCACACGTTTAGGTCTTCCTCCCCTGTCAGTTGGCTGTGCTATCTCATCATTTGTGTTCTGCCTTTAATATTATGTCATTTCCAGAGTTTTATTATTTTGCAATGCTACCAATCAAGTTTCTTTTTTTGGGTCTAAAGTTGAATATTCTGAATCAATAATTGATTCGTTCATCTCTATAATATTATTTAAGAATATATTTTTGAAAATGAATTTTTTTGTAAGTTATTACATGAAATGTTATTATAAATAAGAAAAGATAATTGAAATAGAAAAATATATAATTATCTTTAAAAATGATTGATGAAAATATAGAAAGTATTTATTTCCCATTAAAAAAGTTATTTACTATTTAGTTTCTTAATTATTATGATATTATTAAATAATAATCAATCCATACATATTCAAAGAAAAAATATATTCCAAATCTTGCAATATTTTTTACTATAATTATTATAAAATATTTTACTAAGAGTTAGACACGAGAAAATTGATTTTTTTTTAAGAGTTTGTGGATTGACCACAAAAATCATAGTCATTAAGTGGTGCATATTAGAGTTATATTTTTAAGATTATAGGTTTTTGCGGGTTAGCCCGAATAATATTTTAGTTTCTTGCAAAACGGGTTAAGTAAACAGGTTAGTCCGGGTTGATAGTTCTATCTATAATCATTAGTTAAACATAATTTAAAATTTAGATAAAAACAATTTTTCTTAAATCTCAAAACAATTTTTAAACAAAATTACCCCGCGTTATATAACTAGCGCATATAACTAGCACGGCTTGAATGATAGTTATTTCTGATTTGAGTTCGGGACTCTGTACCTCAGCTCCTCTTTTTCATTATTGACATCCACGCGTTGATTCGCTACAAAAACAACTCATAACTCTCTAGGTTACTTCAATTATATTGTTCTAAATTTTGGTTAAGTTTTCTTCGATTTTGAATGGTGGCAACGTGTTAGCAACAATGCTAATTTTGGTTCCTCTTCAAAGCAAGGCAAGAGATTGTAAATAAAAACACACAAATATTTGTTTGGTAGTTTGGATTACCATTGATTTATTTAGAAAACAATTACAAAGAAAAAGTGGAATTACGATACCTAGCAACAAGGGAATTAGAAAAGTGGGATGATAAGTTCCTAAATATTAGGAAGACTCATTCTCCCATTATTAACAACTAACTTAATTAAAATAAACAATTCGATGCTCTCCGGTTTGGTATATCTCTGACTCCGGTTCGTTGGTCTAATGTCTGCCTAATTGTTTTCTCATCACAACGAAGCTGGCTTTCTATCAAAATTCCTTTTCACTATTTATAACCTCTTTATCATAAAATAGATAAAAAAATTGTCCGTTTGAGAACAAGACAGATCCACTTTAGAGATAGGTGAGGCATGTGTCTCATACTAAATCCTATAAATAATATATGTAAGTAGAAGTAACAATGAATTCATATATGTAAGTAGAAGTAACAATGACTTAAAAGATCATGGCGAATCAGACAGAGTAAATGGAGATGTTAAACATGATCTCAGAATTTTAAACAAGGACAACGGCAGAGAGCCAATGACCAAATTTCAACTTTCTACACCACTCTCAATTAAGATTTAGCTCTAGACTCAAACATTTGTCTTTTCTTTGTTATTGTTCTTGTAAATCTCTCCTGAGAATCGAAATACTAATTCAGTTTACTTCCCAAAAACCTTGTCCAAAATGCTCTCGAATCATGTATGTTCTCTTCGAGCTACAAACTTTCTATTTATTGCTCGATAGTCATTCGGTTCTTATTTTCTTAAAGATAAACCAAAGACCCTCTATTTTCATTATTTACAAATTTTGACCTTTGTATTTTCAGCAACAACAATTACATTAAGATTTTATCCATCTAATAATCCGGTTAGATCAAAATATTCATTCATTTAAAATCAAAATCAAAATCAAAATACTCAATCCACTTGAGTAAATGAGTTGGATGAATTTTAACCAACTTTCGATCTACTCTATACTCTTCCTAGCTAGATTTCGAGATAAAAGATAAAGAAATATTTACACTCTATAGCATTTTTTCAAAGTGAATTTACAATAAATAACACATTATGTAACTCTAGTACTTTCATCACTTATTTGATGGCAAAAAAATAGGAGTGCCCTCGAGGTAAATCAAAATTTACAATAAACTCTTTCTCTCTTTCTCGTTTTTCTTCGCGTGTACATGATAATGTGGATGCAAATGTCGTGGACGGATGAGAAATTAAAAATGTAAGAGAAAATAATTATTTTCTTAATCATTATCACATCTTTAATCTCTCATCCGTCCACGACATTTGCATCTACATTATCATGTACACCCGAAAAGAAAGAAAAAAAGAAAGAATTTATTGTAAATTTTGATTTACACTACTGTTTTTTTACCTACTAAATTATGGTCAAAAGTGCTAGTTATTTTTTGTAAATAGACTTTGTTAATGTGCTATAGAAAGTAAGTCACTCCAACATAAAACCGGGTGCCAGTTGCTGACAGATTTGAATGTATAATATTATTGTTTGAGGAAAAAGTTTCACTAATTGTCATGATTAAGAAATTTTGTTTGTTGGCAAAAACTAAAGGCACTTTAAGAGACTTTTGAGTCATACAAATGGTTTTTAATTTTTTTGTTGGGTCAAGAAACAAATGGTTATTAATTTTATGACAATTGTGCGGCCGTAAATTTTCTCATCCAATAAAATAAAATAAAAACAATACATATATATCAAGCATCACTATCTTTTTCTTTTTGGAGCATCACTATCTTTTTTTTTTAGCATCACTATCTCACACATGCATAACACATGAAAGCAGTTTTAGATATTTATTATATCCATCTAAAAAACCCTAACCGTCGAAAATTATTCATTTGTTTCTCTAGTCGTATACAAAAAAACATTAAAAAAAAATTCTCTCTCTTATTGATAGAGCTTTTAGAGTTTTCACACATATTAAACAAAAATGTTCATTCATAAATGTATAATTTTCTTACACTAAACAATTTTCTATGACTATAAGCCAATAATAATTCAAGAAATTAATTTATTTTTAATAAATAATTTTTGAAAACTTAAATTTGTTATTATTAATTAGTAAAAAATGCATTGACAACTTAAAATATACTATATCTTTAAGAAACAAAAAAAAACTAGAAAATCTATCAATAAGAAACAGATGGAGTATTTAATAATCGAGACAAATAGTCTTAGTGGTTTGAGCAATATCTTGGTAATTGGTATCAGAATTGGTTAATGTGCGTGTGTGATTTGTATACGGAAGAAATCAATCATTGAACAACTTTATTTTGCGTTATGTTTTTCCCACTAATCTGTTATTGATATATGAATTTTCAATATTAGAAATTATCAAACCTTCCGTTCAAAATATATATTTTTTTTTTTTGCTAAAATGTAAATATCATATAAAATGAAAAAGTGGGTATTACAATAGTTTTCCCCCTAAGCTTGGTGTCTTGCCAAAAAAAATGAAATAAAAAACAAGGCAACAACATTATTCAAACTCACAAGATACAAACTAGCCAAAAAGACATTAAGTTTCTGAAATTCCTCATTTGCCTTCTTGCGATGATTGTGTTTCGGATCTCCCTGTCAATTTCCTTGAAGATTTGTTGCGGAGGAGGCGATATATTGTTGTGTATCCTATTATTCATCTGCTTCCAAAGATGATAGATTGTGGAATGCACAGCCAATTTCCTTAGAGTTTAAGGAGAAGAAGTACATGAAATCTTTGTCCAGTGGATGAGAGATGACCAGAATTGGAATATTCTGAAAGAGAGGCGCAGCCTGTCATGGATGGATAGCCAAATAACCTTGATGTATTCGCAACTCAGAAACACATGCTCCCTAGTTTCATCAATAATAAAGCATAAGCAACAAGAGGTAGGTATTTGCATACCCCAAGATGCTAAGCGGACTCGAGTTGGGAGCATGTTTAGCTGAGTAACCCACATCATGAAAGCATGTTTTGGAGTCGCACCCTTGAACCAAACAGATTTGAACCATGCTTTTGGAGTCTCTTTCGGTCTTAGTACTTCCCATGTTAGGCTAGATGAATAATCTTCAGTCTTTGATCCCTCCACAAACAAGAAAGCCTTGTCATTTTCTGCACCCGCATATGGGACCTGAATCGTAGTGAGATGGATATGCAGTCTCAAGCTTCTTCTGATCTCGGTCCAGCCAACTTCCATCCCGTTTTGTCGCAAGCTTCTGCTACTGTTGCATCAATAGAAAGCCTGAGGTCGCGCGGACCATGTTGTCCTAGAAATTTAATAAGAAGACCTAGCAGAGTCCAATTATCAAACCAGAAACTAGTCTTTAATCCATTTCCAACCGAGAACTTGATGAATCTTTCAGCTAAGGGTCTTAGGTGGAGTAGTTTCTTCCAAATCCATAAGTCACGGTTTTGTTTTTCTAATTTCCAGAAATTGTTCATTATCAAAATAATTTAATTATAGGCAGTTGATGTATTATCACTCGAATTTAAATATGTATATTGTATATCGTTAAAAAAGACAATTATAAGCTGTACATATATCAATCAGTAAGTGTTTAAAATATTTAACCTTTTATTTTTGTAAATAATTACATTAATGTTATTGAAAAAATATGAACATCATAAAGGAAAACCTTTGTATTATTCTTATAGATAGATATGACCACTGTTGACCAAAAAAGAAGAAGAAGATATGACCACTACGTGTGTAGATGAATATGGGCGGAGGCCCACTAAATCAGATGTGAGGTTCCAGGTGTCCTTGTAGCACATGGAACCAGAGCCGTCCGTTTGGCGTAACAGTCACATGACGGCTATAATTTTATTCAAATCCAACATTAAGCATTAGGACATCTACCTTATAAAGAGAGAAGGGCTCTCCACTTGCCCCCTCCTTATTGGTCATTTTTTGTTTTCTAATTCTTTATTTTAAGAAACGTTTAATTACAACCTAAGATCCCACGCGCTCGCGTGGTAGTTTTATGATATTTATGGTTTGTTTGTTTTCCTGAAAAAATACATTTATGTACATTATTATACATTCAAATGACTATTCGTTTTTATTCGTTTTTATCGGGATAGTCAAGCGGTGACCACTTGAAAAGTGAGAACACGAATACATTATCTTTTTAGAATATTCACATTTTAATCAAAATATTCAACATGAGGTGATTAAGCAGTCTATGTTCATTCTGTTTCAATTAGTCAGCGTCTAAGTAAAAAAAATTCTAACTCATTCGTACCAAACTACGCACAAAACTTCCTTCAGAACCTCATGTTAATTCCTTCATAACCTCATGTTAAATTCCCGCATGAAAATAGATTAAGAAAGTTTCAAGTAATTAGAATAAAAACCATAAGACAAAAGAATATTCAATAAAAGAATCGAAGAGATAACAAATTATCAAGAAGGAAGAGAAGAAGATAACAAATAAAAAACATAAAAGACGGAAACAAAGATAAATACAAGAATTTAAAAGCGTAGAAAAGAGAAACGAAATAGTGAAAGGTATGTGAAAACAAAAACTCAAAATGGTAAATTGATAAAGTAAAAAAATGTGAAAAACAAGTAAATATTCAAAAAAAAAACAAATGGAAGAGATTACTAAAGTCATTATAAAAGATAAAAAAATTATAAAAAAAAGATACAAGAGAATATTGAAGGTTCATCAATTCCTCAAGTAGTGTCGTCGAAGAAGAGGTATTGGTAATCGATCAGCTATGGCGACAACCAATCCAGGAAGAGGCCATGATCGCCCCCGCCGTAGATGCAACCTCCTCCATCTCTGTCTCCGAAAATGACGCGAGATGGGAGTATGGTGATTCATCAACCTAACGAAGACGAGAGCTCCGGCTCTTCCAGCGATGATTCGTTTTGGAATAGTAATGATCATGGATTCAATCTCCTGAATTACAAGGGGCAAAGCTAAAGGTTTCAGACGAGGAAATGATCAAGAGAGGCGCTTAAGGAGCCGAAGAAGAGGATTCTTAATTGAACGGTGAAGATGGATGACACGAGCTGGGAAAGGATCAAGAGAGGCGACATGCCAGCTTGCTTCAATGGGGCATGCGGCGTCGGGAAATGGGCATCACCAGGCGGGTCCGGTGAAGATGAGTTTAGGTTCGATGGCTAATCAGGGCCAGCCCCAGCAACAGCAAGCGCAAGGGCAATTAACATGTATTTACCGGTGGTGGAATGGCTGCATCACTGTTTATGCTAGGGAACCAATACCATCCGGTTTATGTAACCGGAATGTTGGGGAATCCAACTTTAGCAGCAGCAGTCGGAGGAGGTTACATGTATCCGATGTTGGCGAGTGCTCTAACCCATGGTGGATTGAGCCATGATTTGTTTCAGTCGAGCCAGATGGGTGGTATTGGTGAGCCAGGCGTTGGTGCTGGTCTATCAGTTCTGGGATCTTACTTTAGAGGTCAGAGCCTGTCTAATGTTTATCATGATTCGGATACCGGAAAAGAGGGAATGGTAAAGATTCGGATGATTGCGGCTCGTTTCATGGCTACTCAAACTATTCATGGTACGCTCTCGCTGTAACATCTTGTGTTTTATAGCAACGCATGTGTTCATATTGTGGTTTAAATGTCTTTGGATAAGCATATGTTGCTTAATGGATAGATATAATGAGTTACGACTTTGTGGNCATGTGTTCATATTGTGGTTTAAATGTCTTTGGATAAGCATATGTTGCTTAATGGATAGATATAATGAGTTACGACTGTGGTAGTAATCGGAATATCAGTTGGCATGATGTCTCTCTAGATCTGCATTTGTTACGAAGAATTTAAAAAAGAAGCACCAAAAAACTTTTAAATAAAAATACTTGCGCGTTAGTGCGAGAACTCACCTAGTTTATAATAAAATCTCGATTTTACCACACATTTTGTTTACATAAGTGCATATAAAATTGTACCAACTTTCCTAATTAATTAAAGGTGTTCGTTCTTGCACAGTTACTTTATAAAAATATTGTTTGTGTACTAATATTTTACAAAAATTGAAAAAATAAGTAACAATTTGTGTATTATTCATGCGTTGACTTTCCAGTCGTACCCTTGACTTTTTTTTGTTTGTTGTACTTTCAGATATGATTAAAAGCTGTGGTAGTTTTAGCATATGTTTTTTTTACCAATGTAGTGATTTCATAAAAAAAAAAAGCCAGAAATTTACTAATGTGATTAAGAACAATCCTTTATAAATATAGAATTTAATCATAATAGAATCGAAATGGTCTCCAAAGAGGAGAATACAAACCCAAAAAAAAAAAAAACAATTTAAAAAGAAAACTGGCAAGAGAGAAAATCAGCTTACTTTCTCGTGGGCGATCACAGGACAAAAACCAGGAAAAAAGCAACAGCTTCCTCCGTCAACCACGCACTTCACTTCTTCGATTTCAAACACTAATCATCAGAATCAGAAAAACAGTTTGATTTTCTGGTGAGTTAATAATAGTTAATACTCTGCTACTTTTTATGTTTGATTTTGTTCTGGAGCTGGGTTTCTTAGATCTTCTATCTGGATCGTTGTTTCTGTACATGAAAAAAAGTTCCTGTCTTTCAAGCTTTCGCATTCCCATTATCGATTTTGCTTTATCTAGGTTTCGTTTTTAACCAATGTGCACCAGATATTTTTTTCTTTCTTTCTTTCTTTCCCTGAAAATCCCTTTTTTGGCCGAAAACTTTATATTCTTTTGGGGTGTTTTCTTTACGTTTAATGATGGAAAAACTGAAAGTTTATACTTTTCTTTTGAATTTTTTGTAGCTAAAGAAACATTAATGTTTAAACTTGTTCGGTCGTAGGAAGATGAGATACTATCAATTGATCTTTACATGAACCTTATTATGATTCAAACTTCTTCCTTCTACTTTTTTTGTCTTTTATATATAAAATTCAATTTCTTAGAATGTTTCTTTCCAACCCAACAATGGTTTTGAAAGATTTTGTTGTCTGCGTAAGTTTGAAACTCAGTTTAGTCATGAAGATTAGAGGATCATCAAACTTCAAGAGTTTTTGTGCTTTGAGACGATGAGATTTTTGAGAATTTCGGGGGATCTGTGTTTGTGAATCATCTGGGTTTGTGGAAAGTTCGTAGCTTTCGAGGATTTATCTATCTGGGTACCCTCAAGAAATGTTTTTTTGGATTTTTTTTTAACTTTACAGAATTTCTCTGGTCGGTTTCACTTTAACACTTTGCTTAGATTTGAACAATGGGTTTGGATTATTCTATTACTATTTTGATTATATTAATAAAAACTGAAACGCTTTGTGTGTTATTCACTTTACTTGAAGCTTTTATTATTCTTCTGAGCCAAACATCGTCTCTGTTATCAACTTTCTGAGGTTTCTGTTTGTTGCAGCTAAAAAAAGATGGATTCTTCTTACTGCTTTGCCTTGGGGAAAAGCAGTCCTGTCTTCCCAAAACTCAGTTTCAAGAATTTAGAGAACAGATTTTGGGGTGAGAAGATAAAAAACAGTGGTTTCTTTAAACGTTTTGCTTCAGATTTGAGCTCCAAGAAGTTTGGGAATCGAACGTTCAAGCACGGTGTTGTTTACGCTGTTGCCACTTCAAAGAATCCAAAAGATGTTATGGTATGTTGATCATATTTACTCTTTTCTCTGTTGCTTAAAATGGCATTAGCCTTTGTGTCGATCAGATTCATCGGTACCTGAAACAACGGTCTTATGCGAAAGTCCAGAGGTCTTAATTCTGTGTGCTGCTTTTGTTTTGTCAGACAGTAAAGCCTTCCATGTTTGAGAGAAGAAAGGCAGACCCAAAAAACGTGGCTGCAATCATTCTAGGAGGAGGCAATGGAGCTCAACTCTTCCCTCTTACAAAGAGAGCCGCCACACCGGCTGTAAGTATTCATCTTTCTTCGTTTTTTTGGAAGAAAAAAAGAATTGTAGATAACATTCATGGAGATTAGGACCTCAAGGGCTTTATCTATAAAACAATGTTTCTGTGTAATGAGGATGCTTATGTCTAAATCATTATGCAGGTTCCTGTTGGTGGATGCTACAGGCTGATCGATATCCCGATGAGTAACTGCATTAACAGCTGCATCAACAAGATCTTTGTGCTGACACAGTTCAACTCGGCTTCCCTCAATAGACATTTAGCACGTACTTATTTTGGGAATGGCATAAACTTTGGAGGTGGTTTCGTAGAGGTATAAACTCTACAACAAATTAACAATTTGGTTTTCTTGGAATGGGTTCTTTATTTTCGAAGAATAAAGCAGATGTAAAATCTTATTGAACAGGTTCTTGCTGCTACACAAACACCCGGGGAAGCAGGGAAGAAGTGGTTTCAAGGAACAGCAGATGCTGTCAGAAAATTTCTCTGGGTGTTTGAGGTATGAACTTATGATCACATTTACTGCTTTATCGATACTAAATTCTGTTCCTATGTGATCTTTGAAGTGGTCTAAAAACTGTTGATGTCGTAAATAGGATGCCAAGAACAGGAACATTGAGAACATACTTATCTTGTCTGGAGATCATCTTTATAGAATGAACTACATGGACTTTGTTCAGGTATTTATTTAAATCTAAACAGATCTTTTCATCATCTCTAAACCTCTTTATAGTTTCACTAAATCGATGTGTTGTAACAGTCTCATGTAGATAGTAACGCGGAAATTACTCTTTCGTGTGCACCAGTCAGCGAAAGGTTAGTTTCTTGAATCTCTTTTACACCTTTTGTATGAAAAATCTCGGTTCTTAAAACCTGTCTTTTGTGAATTCTTTAGCCGTGCATCAAATTTTGGTCTAGTGAAGATTGACCGAGGTGGGCGTGTAATCCAATTCGCGGAGAAACCAACAGGAATCGATCTGAAAGCAATGGTATGGTTTTGTCTAATTCTCAAAACAGATTAACTCAGTAGAGTCACAAAGCATTTCAAAAACGTACAACTTTTCTGTTGTTTTTATAGCAATCCGACACAACAATGCTTGGACTGTCTCATCAAGAAGCAACAGATTCTCCTTACATTGCATCAATGGGAGTTTATTGTTTCAAAACCGAAGCTTTGCTGAACCTTCTGACACAACGGTATCCGAGTTCCAATGACTTTGGATCTGAAATTATTCCTGCAGCCATAAGAGATCACGATGTTCAAGTAAGATTGTAGAAAAACTTGCTTCTTCGTTTTAATGCGTTGAAGACAATGAATGATCAAACAATTTTGTATTTTCTTGGTCAGGGATACATCTTCCGAGATTACTGGGAGGATATTGGAACTATAAAGACATTCTATGAGGCTAATTTAGCTCTCGTTGAGGAGGTTAGAAACTCAGAAACATGCTCCAATCTTTCACCTTACTGTGATCTCTTAGACTCACTTCTCAACCTTCTGTTCTTGTTCTGCAGCGACCAAAGTTTGAGTTTTATGATCCAGACACTCCGTTCTACACTTCTCCCCGGTTCCTCCCGCCAACCAAAACTGAGAAATGCCGTGTATGTATCTGACAAATCCCATTTTCTTTGATTCTGATTTGCTAATTTAGAATGGCTTCTCTTTGATGATTTTGTAGATGGTAGATTCGATAATCTCACACGGATGTTTCCTTCGAGAATGCAGCATCCAAAGGTCCATCATTGGTGAACGGTCACGTCTAGACTATGGAGTTGAGCTTCAGGTGAATCTTCATTCTCTTCGCTGTGATCTAAAACAGTCGAAAGGGTTTTACAATATTGTTCTGATCAAACAGAGTTTTGGTTTGTTTTTTTTTTCCGCAGGATACGTTGATGTTAGGTGCAGATTATTACCAAACTGAATCTGAGATTGCATCTCTATTAGCAGAAGGAAAGGTTCCAATTGGCATTGGTAAAGACACAAAGATCAGGTAAGTTTTAAAAATACAAACAAAAAACCTCTTCAAACCTCTTCAATTGGATTTGTCTGAAACAAAAAGTATTTCTGATGATTTATAGGAAATGCATCATTGACAAGAATGCCAAGATCGGTAAAAACGTGATCATCATGAACAAAGGCGTAAGATTTTCTTGAATTTCTTCTCCATCGGGTGCTAAAGAAAGATCGAAAAAGTTTTAAGTTAATTTTTTTCGATGTTTTCAGGATGTTCAAGAAGCGGATAGGCCAGAGGAAGGATTCTATATTCGATCTGGAATCACTGTGATAGTCGAAAAGGCGACAATTCAAGACGGTACTGTTATATGAAAGTTGTGATCTTCTAAGACGCCGAAGCAACAATCTTGCCGGAGATTATAAGGGCTTTTTGGCCGGAGACTGAAAAGAGAAAGCTTTGGTCCTTTTTCCGGTAGTGTATGTAAAATTCAGGCCCGGCTCATAAATCTTTTGGGCCCTGTGCCACTAAAAAAAAAAATATGTATTTTTATATGATAAAAAAAAAAAGTTGCCCTTTTTATATATATATATATATTTTAAGAATTAGGGTCCTAAAACATATGAAAAAATTATTGGATCACGTGCTTTAGCACCGTGAGCTCTNAGAAAATAAAAAATCAATTTTGTTTTAAAAAAAAAAAAAAAAAAAATTAAAGCGGAAGACACCCGTGTCTCCGATAATGATGCTCTTACGTGTTAGATTTATTGCGTCAGATATGTTTTTTTTTTAAAGTGAGGAGCACACAACCTAACATCTACATTTTTTTTTTCATTTTTTTTTTTGCTGTAGTTGCCTTATCGAGGTGTTGTTTTTTTATTTTTTTTGGAGGTTGAACTATTTACTTTCAAATATCAGTTTTTTGTTATCTTCAGACATTGTTTTTAGATTTTTTGTGAATTATTTTTGTTATTATTGGTAGAAAAACTATTTACACTCGACAGTTTTATCATCTATATATTTTTTTCTATCGATTCGGGCCGACCACCTAGTTTCAATTAATATAACGTAAAAGAGATTGGGGTTTATAAGTAAACAAGCTAAAATAAAGGGGTGAAATTTAAAATTGAAACAAATGTCGGGGTTACATCGAACCAAACATTTTATTGGTGACTTTTGCGTATTTATTATATAAACACACGGGGAAATTAATTTAGAACAAAAAAAAAATTATTAAAATTAAAAAGGAGAAAAATAAGTCCTTGCGATATTCGCATTGCGTTGCGTCGTTAGCCAGATCTGCTTGTTTTTCGCTTCGTCGAGGTCTCGCTTGGGTCAGCAGAAGCTCCTTCGTTATTCACCATCCGTAAGTGTTTGAATCTCAGCTTCGATTTTTCTTGTTCCGATCGATTCTTGGATTCTCTCCTCGCACTCCTTCTCCTTGATTTTTTGCTGCTTTGGACGGATTTGTGATTAATTGGGGATTGATTCAGTTCCGAATGTTTTAGATTCCAGATCTGACTTTGGCGATTTGTTGAAATCTATTTGGTTAGTGAGAAAATCCGAGAGAGAGATAACGAATAAGTTCATAATTTGTTTGAGATTGTTTAGCTAAGAGATCATTAATGTCGTTCTCTTGATTCTTTCTGAAAAACACGTGGAGAAATCGAAGCTAGGTTATAATCCTTCTTTTCTATGAGAAAATTTTCGTGTTCAGAGCTTTTGGGTCTTGTTGGTAAGAAATCTCCATTTCCGTTAATATTGTTCAGTGATCATCTTTGGGGGACTCTTCTAATAATGTACTCATAGAAGTTGAAGCTACTTATGTGAAAAGCTAGTGTAAATTTTCAAAACTTGCCAGATAGTGTTTCAATGGTATCTTGCATTCGAGGAAAAGAATCTGTTCATTGCTCTGTTATAAGCTGAATTATGAGCATGTCATTGATTGTCAATGTGACGGCTTTGTGTTTTACTATTTAATCCATCTCTAGGTTTCAAGAATCACAATGGACGGAAGCGGTGGTGACAGTGGTTCGATGGCCACGCCTGTACAAAAGCGAGCACATGAGGCATGGAGGGTTTACAAATATTATCTGGACAAGACTACACCTCATTCAACTTATAGGTGGATTGGAACACTTGTCGTCTTTCTTATCTACTGTTTGAGGGTTTACTCTATTCAGGGGTTCTACATCATTTCCTATGGTCTTGGAATCTACCTCCTGAATCTGCTTATCGGCTTCTTGTCGCCTCTGGTTGATCCTGAGCTCGAGGCCTCTGATGGAGCTTCTCTGCCTACTCGAGGTTCTGACGAGTTCAAGCCATTTATCCGCCGACTGCCGGAGTTTAAATTCTGGTAGCCTCTTGCATGTTTCCTTACTGCTTATGCTATCTATACCTGTGTTGGGTTATCTTCATTGCATATCATGTTCTTCTTGATCAGTCAGATTTAAAATTCTATTAGCATTCAGGTGGTTCACCATATACCATCTTCGTTAGCTTTTTGGTGACGATGCGATTGAATCTGTTTCAGGTACTCCGTGACTAAGGCATTCTGCATAGCCTTTCTCATGACCTTCTTCTCGGTCTTTGATGTTCCCGTCTTCTGGCCTATACTGCTTTGCTACTGGGTCGTTCTCTTTGTCCTCACCATGAGACGCCAAATCTCCCACATGATCAAGCACAAGTACATTCCTTTCAGCATCGGAAAACAGGTAACTTTTTCCACAACTTTGATTTTTAGTTTTCCACAACAAGTAACAAAAAAAACCCATTTCATTCATCGGAATCTTGGTACTTTTTTGTGAGTCTATTGAATCCTGCAGACTTGACTACTGAGTCATTCACCTTCATAGTTACAGAGTTTGAGGTTAAACTTGCTAATGTATCTCAAACGTTTGATCTGTGGCAGAAATATAGCGGCCGAAGATCTTCTGCGAGCAGCGGCGCCTCTCGTGCTGATTGATTCCGACGGTTAGTCACATTTCCCCAGAAGAAGAAAGAAAAAGATGGGTTTTAAACCGTTTTGGAATGTTTTGTAGTGATGAATTTAATCAAAATCCTAGTATTATTATGCTTCTAAAAGGAAGAAGAAGGAAACAAAGGGTGATTAGTTTAATTTGTTTTATGTTGCAGGAAAATTGTTACTTGTTTAGTTCCCTTTAATCCCAAGTACTTCTGTTGTAAATATGATTTATTTTTATTTCAAAACAAATTCATTCCTTTTTTTCTTTTCAAAAAGTTTCATTTGTTTTTATCAAATTATTTAAAGTAGTTATTTAATGGGTTAAAAGATTCTACGAGCTCTATGAATTTTATAGTATAGTTCATCCAAATCACGTAATGGGCTGTCGAATCTTTTTATCGTCGATAAAAGAACAAAATAAAATCATTTGGTGGTCACAGAAATTCTTTTTAAAAAATTACAATGTTATATTATACATACAAATAATATAAGGGATTTATACAAGAAAATATTAAAAGAAGAATATATTAATCAAATGATGGAATTAGTCGATTAATTTATTTTGGGTTTGATTTGGGGAGCATTCTTGAAGTGAGAAGGCACAGGTCGGAGCCAGTCTTTGCCGCCGATAAAGTCTTTGCTCAAGAAGACGGTAGCTTCGTCGTAGGATAATTGTTTTGACCATTTTCTTCTTTGCCTTCTGTCTGCTCCGGGACCGTAACATTTGTATTCACCATAATATACAGTACTGCACAATGAAGGACAAAATTAGTATACAATATCAGTCAAAAATATTTTCATCAGAATCTTACCAAATACAAAAAGGTTTACAAGTTTCAAATAGTTTGTACTTTTCTTTGCTCGAGTCTCCCCATTCGTTCCATCCTTGAGGTGCGACGACATCGGAGAAGAAAGAATAAGCAAATACAACCCTAGAATAAGCCCCCCATGGTCTTCCCAAAAATGTGGAACCCGAACCGGTTAACTTGCATCCCAAGAATGTAAACCCTGATTTCTCGGTCGCCGAAGATCTCATTTGCGCCGTTATCGATCCATTGTTCGGCGACAACGAGTGTAGATGACACCTCTACAAATGAAAGTTATATTAAACTTGGAAGTTATATTTAATTGGAAGTTTACACTACAAAAAAACATGTCAGATTTTGACCATGAATACAGTCGAAAAATGGTCGAAAACAGCTGTTTTTGACCATTTTTAGACCAAAAAGCGGTGGTCAATAATCGATGGTCGATAATGGATTTTAGTCAAAAAATAGTCGAAAACTTTTGACCAAATAAAGTGGTCGAAAACGTTTTGACCAAAAAAAGTGGTCGAAAACGTTTTGACCAAAAAAGTGGTCAAAAACTTTTTGACCAAGTTAATTGGTCGATAATTTTTGACAAAATAAGTGGTCGAAAATTTTTGACCAAATAAGTGGTCGAAAACTTTTGACCAAATAAGTGGTCGAAAACTTTTGACCAAATAAATTGGTCGAAAATTTATGACCAATGTTTGACCAACAATTTCTGGATTTTAAAATCTGATACTATTGACGATTCTTGAGTTTTTAGATCTGATTTTATCAAAGATCTGGTCAAGTTTCTTTTGGCAAAATAATGTAATTATTATTAATAATCAAATTGATTTATATAGAAAAATATATATCTTACATATATAAAAAACCAAGTACACGATCTTCGATCCAAATAATAGTTCCAAAAAACAAAACAAAATATCTTCGATCCAAAAACCCTCCTCCAGCGCAATCTCGCGGATCTACTCCTCCGGCCTCCTCCTAGATCTCTCCGCCGTTCTCCAGCAGCATCGGAGCACCGTCCTAGATCTCGCCGCCGTCCTCCTAGATCCTGCAACCGCACCGCCTCGCCGCCGCGATTCCACCACGCCTCAGCACCGCCGGAGAAGAGGAAAAAGGAGAAAGGATATTATGCCCAGGGCAAAGACTTACCGTGGGAGAAGAGGAGAAAGGATACGATGATGGGGAGGAGAAGAGGAGGAAGGGTGAGAAAACAAAAATATAAGAGGAGAAGACTTACGCTAGGAGGAAGAGAGAGAAAACAAAAATAGAAGAGGAAAAGACTTACGCTAGGAGGAAGAGAGAGAAACCAAAAATAGACGTTTTAGGACCGTTGGATTTAATTTTATCAACGGTAGAGAATAAAATTGAGTGTGATCCTCGTCATTAAAGACTAACCAATGAGAAACTAGTATTTTCTAGTATTTTGATTAATATTATAACTTTTTTATTTTGCTAATCAATAATATTATAACTTCATAACTTGTTATAAAAAGTAATATTATTAGAAACATAAATTTATTTTATTTTTTTAGAAACCATTTACATGAATATTTAAAGCAATTACANAATTTTTGTAAGTGTTGAATTGTTTTGTATATTATTTGATATTTATGTGTAAAATCTAGTTTACAATTTAAAGGTTATGATTAAGAGTTAGAGGTTTAGGGGTTAGGGTTAAGGGTTTGTGTTTGAGGTTTATAATTTAGGATTTATAAAATGATTATATTTTAAAAAATTGTAAGTGTTCAATTTTTTGTATATTATTTGATATTTATGTATAAGATCTAGTTTACAATATAAGATTTAGAGTTTATGATTAAGAGTTAGAGGTTTAGGGTTTAGGGTTAAGGGTTTGGTTTGGGTTTAAAATTTAAGATTTATAAAATGATTATATTTTAGTCGATAATTCGTTAGTAATTTTGACCATTTTTTGTCAGAAATGAATGGTCAAAAACATTTCGACCGTTTTTTGACTAAAATTTGAATCGGTAAAAATTTGGTCGAAAATAACAGAATAAATTTTTGACCAATATAATATAACCAATTTTTGACCAATACCAATATGACAAAATAAAGGTCGTCATAAGTTTTCGACCAAATTTTGACTGTTTCAGTCAACGGTCGCAAAACGGTCAAAAATCTTTGACCAAATTTAAACCATATTTTTTGGTCGAAAAGTTTCGACCAAATATCGACCGATTCAATATCAGTCGTTTATTGGTATAAAATCAGTCGATAAATTTTCGACCAAAAAAAATTGGTCAAAATTCGACTTGTTTTCTTGTAGTGTTAGTTAGAGATCATAATGTAGCTAAATGTTTATGTTATTCGATTATTAATATTCTGTTATTCATTTGACATAACAAATTAAACTTAAAGATTATTCTATGCTAGAAAGATACAAAAGTAAACTCTTATCAATACATCTAACATATTTTCCTCTAGCAGCTGGTCATGTAGATATCAAACCGAATAATGGAGTTAAACTTTAGGAATGAGTACAGAAAAAGTTGATTAAATTACGAGATTATGTAAATCTCTATTGTAATGGAATTAATTTATGTAAAACAGTACTTACTTCATAGAGAGAAGAGGCGCTTCCACAAATGAAATCGGTGGCTCCTTCAATGTAGCAGTTCTTGAAGTAATGATTCCCATTGTCGTCAAGAAGAGTGTCTTGGTATGATGTTATCACGCAACCGTAGAACGCTGCATTATCCGCTGCCACCCGCAGTGCAACCGCTTGTCCCGCTGTTCCAAACTTATTCTACTTACAACAAAACAAAGCACGTCAAGATCCAGTCTATAATTTGTAGTTTCCGATTATTGTTTATTTGTGTTTACGACACGTTTAGTTACATTAATTTGGTGTATAGTAAATCTATGATCTTAATCATTTTAGGAAAGAGAACTATACGTTTGCGTTTGAATGCCGCAATAATATTTTATGAAAACTACGTATATACATATAAAGTTTTTTAGAGAAGAAAAAAAAGAACGCGAATGCAGATATTCCGTTTAAAACAAACGAAACGATAATCACAAACACAATATCAATAATATATAACGCAATTGCATTGGAATAAAAAATACTAAACCTAAATCGTCTAACAAAAATGAAACAATCGGTCCCTTCGTAATTATGATATATATTTTGGTACTCGACATTGAAATCGCAATTTTAAAATATGCATATATATAGACGTTGTATATAATGAAGATTAACCTGAATAGTGAGAAATCGGCATACGAAATCGGAGCCGAAGATTGTGAGAGTGGGTGATTCCAAAATGTCTTCACCATCGCTCCATATGAGAAATGTGTTGGAAGCTTGTGTTCCACTCAACGTTATGTAGGGTTTATCCGCAGGAATCACCACTTTTTCTCTGATTCATTACATTAAATTAGCATTAAAAATCTAGTTTATCACGGAATCTGATTAACCATATAGAATTAACTAGTCATGATCACTAAAATCTGTTTTGCGAAAATGAATTTAAAAATAAAAGTAGTAGGTCGAAGTCTAGTACCAAATAGCTAAGACAACCCTATCAACAAAATATTTACATATAGAAAACAAATAATTAAAATAGTCTAAATTTATATCAAAATTAAGAATCCTAAACCCTAAAAGGTAAAATATATATAAGATATAAAATCTTAACCCTAAACCATAGATAATAAACCCTAACCTTTAAAACTTTATCTTTAACCATAAAATCTTAAGGAAATGGTCTTTTTTTTCGGCATCTTAACGAAATGGTCTATTTTCTTAATTTTAAACGATATTCACATTATTCTAAAAAAAAAATGATTTTTAGTTTTTTTCCCCAATTATATATCTCTATAGTATACGTATATATATATAAATATAAGTATGTAACCGTTATAGTGTATATATATAAGGAAATTGTTGTGTACCGGTAAGTTCCAGGCTTAACCGAAATGAAATAGAGTTGAGAGTTGTTTAGATTGGGAGGGATAGATTCAATTGCTTCTTGAATCTTAGTGAAATCTCCTTTGCCCGACTGATCAACCCTTATTAGAATTGCAGTCGAAAAATCAATTGAAGACGAATAAGAAGAAGCCATGGATGAAGATGTGATTGAAGAGAGAATGAAAATATTGATGATTATGATTTGATAATAATTAGGAATATTATGCTTAGACTTTGTTTTATATAGACCCATCTCGGCCATAGCACATGTGAGGTTTCACGTCTTGGCGATTGTGCAGAGGACAAGAAAAAACAAAAAACAAATACAAAATAGAAATCAAGAATGCAAATCGATGAATTCAATTGGATAAGAAAGAGTGTGAGAACAAAAATTTATAAAAGTTTCGTTTATACATAAAGAAGATCTTTTATATATGTATCAATGGGTTGACTAAAAGTCGGATGACGTGGTGGGAGTTGGTCAGCGGCCGATTTCTTATGATCGAAGTTGAAAGATTATATTTTCTTCTCCAAAAGATGTGTTATATCAGATTCAAAGTTTAAATTCTAAGATAAAAAAAAATCCAATACACACTGTACTAGACGAATTTTCTCAATACGAATCTATATATTTAGTTTATCTACATGCATGCGATAGGTTTTAAATATGCTTATACCGTGACAGAGCGGCTTCATTAGGAAGGCAAAACAAACCCTAGCTCGCATGTTTGGTTTATAATACCATGCATACCCAACGATTACTTGCTTGCTCCATAAGGTTGTTCTTCTCTGAGATTCATGTAACCCAAATTAATACGATTGGTTCCTTAATAAAAGTTATTAAAAACAGATTTTAAAAGTTAAGTAGATAATACTTTAGATAGACTTAACGTGTTAGGTTGGCGGCTTGCATGCTTCCCGCACTAGTATTAGGCTCTTAGCAATCAAAAAGAGACCTATAATGCGTACTTATGTTTAAATGTTTTTTTTTTTTTAAAACAAGGCAGTTTCTGATTATTGACTATATTTTCCTCGAACTCTTTTTTTTTTTTTTTTTGCATATTCACCTTCACTTTTTGTAGTTACGGACGTGTCACTACATATTCCATCCTCAACTTTCATCTATTACAGATTTAGGGTGGTCGAAGTCTAGGGGGAGTTGTTTTCATAAAAGATTGGAACGCGCGTAATAAACAAAAGAGTAGGGGATGCTAATACTATATTTTTCATCTTGAAATCAAGAATAAGATGGTTATCAGTTGGTGTTGGAGGTGGACTTAGCACCCCCAGTTTAGCTAGGTCCATCTCAGCAAATAAGGTCCACTCGATCAAAACTCAGCTAAAAGTCAACATATTTGACCAAGGAGGGCCCACCGAGCTCGAACCGACAGCCCGCCGATCTTGCGCAGAGAGCTGGGGATTGACGACACGTGGAGGGTAGTTCGTGAACGGTGCCCCACCATATATCAATCAACATCAAGCCCATTATAACCTACCCACCGCAGAAACCGGGGCGCGTACCTCGAGGTACCTTACCCGTAAAAGGCGCTCCCAGCGCCACGTCACCCCGGAAATATGGGAAACAACTGCACCGCCCATGCTATAAGTACCTCTTAGCAGGCACTTATGAAAGGGGGCCCGAACTCTCTCTATGAAAATGGTCACCGACCTGTTTATCATCTTCTCCCGACCTATCTTTTGTCACCCGACCTGTCCCGAACAATAGTTAAATTCGCTCTAATTACGGAAATCTCACCCCCCCTTTTATTTCATTAACACTTAAATCTCCTCAGTGGTCCTTTAGGATCAACAATTGGCGCTAGAAGGAGGGGAGTTTAGAGATTTTCTATACGCAAAGAGCGGACTCAACAACAAACTCAATGACGGACCCACCAACTTCGAAAGCGCTACCGCCGCCCCCGACGACAGATCAACCGCCATCATGACAAGCTACCCCGGCCCAAGCCCTGATGCACAAAAAAACTCCTTCAAAACAGCCCCTCATGATTCCTTGCCAATAGCCAACTCCACCCGCAGCACCAGAATCCACCCCGCTCAACAGTTTCGTCACCCAAAACGCGTCCCAGTTGCCGGAAGACCAGCTCACTCTATCCGCCGTAGTACACACCTTGCTCGCCAAGATGGATGAGTTAACACGCGCTACCAATCGTCGATTCGCCGAGCTCGCAGCCCGTAGCGACCGACCAGACAATCTCGAATCCCCGGCTGATCAAATCCAAGAACCGACGTCGCGGGAGGGAATTATGCACCTCCAAAGGAACTTATTTGGAGAGTCGCCGTCAGAGTCAGGAGTAACCCGACGATTCGCCCCCACGATAGACGGCGCCCCGGGTGCCAGAGATGACGAACTCGAGGCCATGAAAGAAATGATTCGCGCAATGACCTCCAAAGTCCATAAGGCCACCAGCTCGGCCCCAGAGATAGACCGCGTCTTAAGAGAAACACAGAACACGTCGTTCACTCGTCGAATCGCATCCATCCAAATTCAGACACTTCGGCAAACTCAAGCTCCCACCATACGCATGCAGCACGGATCCAACCCATCATCTAACGGCCTTCACCATCGCCATGGGGCGCGCCCATTTCACCCAAGGAGAACGTGAAGCCGGTTACTGCCAACTTTTCGTGGAAAATCTTACCGGCCCCGCCCTGACATGGTTTTCCAGGCTGGATACGCACTCTATCGACAAATTCAGGGATCTCTCTACCGCCTTCCTCAAACATTACTCCATGTATATCAAACAGTCCGCATCCAGCGCCGACCTTTGGGCCCTCCACCAAGGAGCGAAGGAGTCGCTCAAATCTTTCATCGAGCGATTCAAGGCGACGGCCTCGCAAAGCAATGTGACAGACGAATCTGCACTCCCCGCCCTAAGGAACGGCCTTAGGATTGAATCGGCATTCAAGGATGAAATAACACTCAATAGGCCGCGCTCACTAGAGGATGCATTGCACCGCGCCGGGCTCTATATCGAGCTCGAGGAAGAAAAAGCAGCGTTCTCAAAAAGGCATACCGTGCAAAAGGCTCCGGCCCAGAAGGACAAATCACAAGACGGATATCAGGAACCTCGGCAGCACTACGACGACGAGTTTCAAGGCAATAAAGGCAAGCGAACCACCACGTTCCTCGTCAACGAACCATTAGCCGTATTCCACATGCACGACCCCGCTCGATTCTCCGATCCCGAGCCAAAAAATGCCATGGAACAAATGGACGCGCGAACAGGATCAAAAGGGCCAGCGGTCCGACGAATCAAAAGCAACCAGACAAGGCAGCCTTCTGCGAATTCCACCAGAGAAGAGGACATCCCACCTCGCATTGCCGCAAACTCTAAGAAGCCCTCCTAGACCAATACCAGAAGGGAAAGATCCATGTGCCCGAGCAGCTGCTCCCGCGAGCACGAGATGGCAAGCGACAGCAGCAGCCCGACAGACGAGGTCGTGAAGACAACCGAGCCAGGACCGACAACCGCGGCCAAAACGATGACCGTCATCACCGATCTCCCTCTCGTAACCGGGAAGAAGCAAGGTCCCTTCCCCCAGCGCGAACGACGGTCGGAATGATCATGGGAGGACTTCTATCGTGCAACGACTCGGTGCGGTCTATCAAGCTACACGAGAGAAGGACCGCCACCTCCTTAAAATGGAACTCCGGTTCTGACAAAAGCGCGCAAGACACAAGCGGAAAAGGGGTTATCTTTACCGAAGCTGATGCTGCCGGGGTCCATCAACCTCACAACGACCCCCTTGTCGTACAGATCCGCGTCGCCGACTGCGATGTCAACCGGGTCCTCATCGACACAGGCAGCTCGGTCGACCTTATCTTCAAGGATACCCTGACCAGAATGAACCTGCAAGGAGCCGAAGTCAAACCAACCGTCACCCCACTGACCGGCTTCGCCGGGGAGACCACCATGGGAATCGGCACCATCGACCTACCGGTCTATGTAGGCCGGGTCACTAAAATTGTCAAGTTCGTAATCATCGATACCGTCCCGAGCTACAACATTATTCTCGGGACCCCCTGGCTGCATTCAATGAAAGCGGTCACGTCGACATACCACCAGTGTCTCAAATTCCCCAACCAGACCGGGACATATACCCTCCGGAGCAACCAAAAAGTTTCGCGCGCTTGCTTCGCCATCGAGCACAAGCTTCGCAACACCGCGCCGACCTGCCTCTTCGTCGAAGCACAGCTTCTGGGCGAACTGAACCACCAGGACGCCCCGGGCCGAGACCTGGTTACACAAGTCAACATCGATCCACGCGACCATACTCGCTGCGTCGGGATTGGTGCAGACCTCAAGGGTAACATCAGAGAATAGCTGGTCAAATTCTTGGAACAGAACGTCTCCACCTTCGCCTGGTCGACAAGCGACATGCCCGGCATCGACCCAGCAGTATGCAGCCACGAGCTCAATATTGACCCGACCTTCAGACCAATAAAGCAAAAGCGGAGAAAGCTCGGACCCGAACGCGCGCAGGCCGTCAATGACGAAATTGAGAAATTGACTGCGGCTGGTTCAATCACTGAGGTCAGATATCCCGAATGGCTAGCCAACCCGATAGTCGTCAAAAAGAAAAGCGGGAAGTGGAGGGTCTGCGTAGATTTCATTGACCTCAATAAAGCCTGCCCCAAGGACTGCTTCCCACTCCCCATAATCGATCAGGTCGTGGAGGCAACGACGGGTAACGAGCTGCTTTCCTTCATGGACGCCTTTTCGGGGTACAATCAGATCCCCATGCATCCGGAAGACCAGGAGAAAACGGCCTTCATCACAGACCGCGGGACCTATTGTTATAAGGTCATGCCATTCGGGCTGAAGAATGCCGGTGCGACCTACCAACGGCTCGTAAACAAAATGTTCGCCGACCAGATCGGCTGCACCATGGAAGTATATATCGACGATATGCTAGTGAAGTCCTTGGTAGCAGACGACCACGTCGGTCATCTCAAATCCTGCTTCCAGACTCTAAACGAGTACGACATGAAGCTGAATCCCGCCAAATGCTCTTTCGGCGTTACGTCGGGCGAATTCCTCGGATATATCGTCACACAGCGCGGGATCGAGGCTAACCCCAAGCAGATCCAAGCCATCATCGACCTCAAATCCCCAGAGAACACGCGCCAAGTCCAACGGCTCACTGGAAGGATCGCCGCACTCAACCGGTTCATCTCCCGCTCAACCGATAAATGTCTACCATTCTACCAACTGTTCCGCGCCAACAAGCGGTTCGAATGGGACGACAAATGCGAGGAGGCCCTCCAGCAGCTAAAAGCATACATATCTACTCCTCCCGTCCTGGCTAAGCCCGAAGAAGGGGAAACCATTTATCTCTACATCGCTGTATCCATATCGGCTATCAGCGGAGTACTAGTACGAGAAGCGTAATAACTTCGTATAGCATACATTATACGAAGTTATACGACGAGACCTGGTCACACAAGTCAACATCGATCCACGCGACCATACTCGCTGCGTCGGGATTGGTGCAGACCTCAAGGGTAACATCAGAGAAGAGCTGGTCAAATTCTTGGAACAGAACGTCTCCACCTTCGCCTGGTCGACTAGCGACATGCCCGGCATCGACCCAGCAGTATGCAGCCACGAGCTCAATATTGACCCGACCTTCAGACCAATAAAGCAAAAGCGGAGAAAGCTCGGACCCGAACGCGCGCAGGCCGTCAATGACGAAATTGAGAAATTGACTGCGGCTGGTTCAATCACTGAGGTCAGATATCCCGAATGGCTAGCCAACCCGGTAGTCGTCAAAAAGAAAAAACGGGAAATGGAGGGTCTGCGTAGATTTCACTGACCTCAATAAAGCCTGCCCCAAGGATTGCTTCCCACTCCCCAGAATCGATCAGGTCGTGGAGGCAACGACGGGTAACGAGCTGCTTTCCTTCATGGACGCCTTCTCGGGGTACAATCAGATCCCCATGCATCCAGAAGACCAGGAGAAAACGGCCGTCATCACGGACCGCGGGACCTATTGTTATAAGGTCATGCCATTCGGGCTGAAGAATGCCGGTGCGACCTACCAACGGCTCGTAAACAAAATGTTCGCAGACCAGATCGGCCGCACCATGGAAGTATATATCGACGATATGCTACTGAAGTCCTTGGTAGCAGACGACCACGTCGGTCATCTCAAATCCTGCTTCCAGACTTTAAACGAGTACGACATGAAGCTGAATCTCGCCAAATGCTCATTCGGCGTTACGTCGGGCGAATTCCTCGGATATATCGTCACACAGCGCGGGATCGAGGCTAACCCCAAGCAGATCCAGGCAATAATCGACCTAAAATGCCCAGAGAACACGCGCCAAGTCCAACGGCTCACTGGAAGGATCGCCGCACTCAGCCGGTTCATCTCCCGCTCAACCGATAAATGTCTACCGTTCTACCAACTGCTCCGCGCCAACAAGCGGTTCGAATGGGACGACAAATGCGAGGAGGCCCTCCAGCAGCTAAAAGCATACATATCTACTCCTCCCGTCCTGGCTAAGCCCGAAGAAGGGGAAACCCTTTATCTCTACATCGTCGTATTCATATCGGCTATCAGCGGAGTACTAGTACGAGAAGATCGGGACATTCAAAAGCCTATCTTCTACATCAGCAAATCCCTGGACGGCGCAGGAAGCAGGTATCCGACGCTGGAGAAACTCGCCCTCGCGGTAGTCGGTGCAGCCCGGAAACTCTGACCATACTTTCAATCACATACGGTCGCCGTTTTAAGCACGTACCCCCTCCGAAGCATCCTCCACAGCCCGAACCGCTCCGAGAGAATGATGAAATGGCCAGTCGAGCTCAGTGAATACGCGATCGAATACCAAGGACGCACCGCGGCAAAATCTCAAGTCTTGGCTGATTTTCGAGTCGAACTCGCGCCCGATCTGGCAGGCGAAGAACCCCCCGAAAAATGGAGTTTGCACATCGACGGTTCGGCATCAAAGCATGGTTCCGGCATCGGCATACGTTTGGAATCACTGACCAACGAGGTTCTGGAACAGTCCTTCCGCCTGGCCTTCCCAGCATCGAACAATGAAGCGGAGTATGAAGCTCTGATCGCCGGGTTACGCCTACCAAAAGCAATCGGGGTAAGGAAGATCCAGGCTTATTGCGACTCCCAGCTCGTCTCCAACCAATTCAGCGGAGAATATGAGGCCAAGAACGACCGCATGGACTCGTATCTCAAGATAGTCCACGACCTAGCAGCCGAATTCTCGGAATTCACCCTCACAAAAATTCCCCGGGGCGAAAACACTTCAGAGACGCCCTCGCCGCGTTAGCCTCCACGTCCGATCCTACCCAAAGGCGCGTCATCCCCGTCGAGAGCATCGACTTCCCCATCATCGAGCTAGCAAAGGGGATCTCCTTGATCAACATCCCCAACGAAGACCTGGGCGACGACCAATTTCCTCCCCATCACCTACCACTTCCTCCCCATGAGCCCGAACTACCGGATTGGCGTGACGAGATCCTGCTCTACATCACGTATGGCACCATCCCGACAGATCGCTGGGCAGCCCGACGACTGAAAAAGAAATGCGCGAAATACCACACCCACGACGGCAACCTGTTCCGTTGGAGCGCAACTGGAACCCTACTCAATTGTCTCCATGGCCAGGAAACCATCGACGTGATGAAAGAGATGCACGAAGGAGCAGGCGGAAACCATTCTAGCGGCCGCGCTCTTGCCCTGCGAATCCGGAACCAAGGCCACTATTGGCCAACAATGCTTCGGGACTGTGACAAGTTTGCAGCCCGGTGCGAAAAATGCTCGCACAGCATACCAACTTCCTCGAAGAACAACGCGATCAATCCTTACTCCACATCTAGAATTACCAGCAGCTAGCCTCCCAGTATTACAACAAAATGGTCAAGGGCCGATTTTTCACCGAAAATACGGCCGAACTAAACGCGGGCAAGCTCGGCGCTAACTGGGAAGGCCCCTACCTCATATCCAAGATTNCATCGACGTGATGAAAGAGATGCACGAAGGAGCAGGCGGAAACCATTCTAGCGGCCGCGCTCTTGCCCTGCGAATCCGGAACCAAGGCCACTATTGGCCAACAATGCTTCGGGACTGTGACAAGTTTGCAGCCCGGTGCGAAAAATGCTAGCGTCACGGCCCGGTTATCCACTCTCCCACCGAACGCCTCACCACAACGTCGGCACCCTAGCCATTCATGCGATGGGCCATGGACATAGTAGGCCCTCTACCCCGATCTCGTCAAAAGCGTTTCCTCCTGGTAATGACTGACTACTTCACAAAGTGGGTCGAGGCCGAGGCCTATGCAAAGATCACGGCGGAGGACGTCCGCAACTTCGTTTGGAAATTCATCATCTGTCGCCACGGCCTGCCATACGAGATCGTAACGGAAAATGGCGCCCAGTTCACATCGGTCATATTCGAGGACTTCTGCGCGAAATGGAAGATCATGTTAAGCAAGTCCACCATGAGATACCCACAAGACAATGGGCAAGCAGAGGCAACAAATAAAACCCTCCTCGACGGCCTCAAAAAACGCCTAAAAGATAAGAAAGGTCTTTGGGCCGACGAGCTAGACGGAGTCCTCTGGTCCCACCACACAACACCAAGGACGGCTACAAATCGCACACCTTTTAGCCTATCCCACGGCATGGAAGCAATGGCCCCCTCCGAGGTCGGAATTTCTACCCTCCTGCGCGCTATGCTCGCACAGCATACCAACCTGAACGACGCCATACTCTTAGAAGAGCTCAACTTCCTTGAAGAACAACGCGACCAATCCTTACTCCGCATCCAGAATTACCAGCAGCTAGCCTCCCAGTATTACAACAAAAAGGTCAAGGGCCGATTTTTCACCGAAGGCGACCTGGTGCTACGAAGGGTCTTCGAAAATACGGCCGAACTAAACGCGGGCAAGCTCGGCGCTAACTGGGAAGGCCCCTACCTCATATCCAAGATTGTCAAACTTGGGGTATACGAACTAGCCACAATGAATGGCGACGCAATCCAGCGCTCATGGAACTCAATGAACCTAAAACGATACTACTACTAGGCCCCCGGGCTCCTCTCTCCTTTATCATTGTAATCAACCGAACTACGATTGGCTTGATCCTTTCTACTAAAGGGTACGTAGGCAACCCCTGACCAGGGTGCAGCTATAAATCTAATAAAATATCATTAAGCTCCCGGGCTCAGCAAAAACAGCTCTAAGTGCTAAAACCGAGCTCACAGCTCGCACTCCTACGGCACACAAACTCTAAGTGCCTCAAGCTGAGCTCGCCCCTCGCATCAAAAGAAGGACACACAAGCTCTAAGTGTCTTAAGCCGAGCTCGCCCCTCGCATCAAAAGAAAGACACACAAGCTCTAAGTGTCTTAAGCCGAGCTCGCCCCTCGCATCAAAAGAAAGACAAAGCTCTAAGTGTCTTAAGCCGAGATCGACTCTCGCACAAAAAGAAAAACACAAGCTTTAAGTGTTTCAAACCGAGCTCCGCTCGTACCAAACCCTTACGAAATAAACTGAGCAAACATTTCGAATAAACAACCATTCATACAGAAAATGGCACTAAGCCAGAGTACATAACGGCACCACGGCCTACACAAAAAAATAATAATAATAATAAAATATATACATCGGCACTTCGGCCCGAAACATAAAAAACCTAAACCCCGTCAACACGGGTACTAACCATCTCATCCGGGCTCACCATCCTCACATTCGTGCCGTCCTCACCCCGGGGTGGCTGATTCGTGTCCAACGGATCTTCCGAGATCCCGATCTGAACGGGCAACACGGCATCCTCAGCCCGACCAGTGCCCGGGGCTGTAGTCGACGCCCCTAAGGAAGAAGTCGAGTCCGGCGGCGGATGGTCGGGCAGGATCTGCTGAGGCTGAACATCCGGGGTGCGATCGGAAGGAACTTCCAAATCTTCCAGGGTCAAATCCGGGTAGGCGATCTGATCCAGCTCGGCCTCAAATTTCGTCTCGTCTTCCCTCAGCTTCGCGTACCGATACGACGGCACCACCAAGTTGTCCTCGCGTTCCATCCTCTCAACGCATTGCCGCGTACCGACCACCTGGCTAAGCAACAGGTGCGTGGGCAAGGCCAGGTCCCGACCAGCCAAATGGGCACGAACCTTCTCCATCTTAGCAGCCCACTTCTGATTCCGAGCCGCCTATTTCCTTTTGACCCGATCATTCTCCTTGGCAATGGCCACCTTTGCCCGCTCAATGGCACCCTCCAGCCATACGACCTTAGATCGAAACGCTTCCCGCTCTGCGCAAACCTTCGCGTTCTCCCCTTTCGCGACTACAAGCTCATCCTCCAGAGCGGCTGATCGCGCCCTCTCCGATTCCAGCTCGGTGAATGCCTGATCCGCCTCCATCGCACGCGCCTGTACCTGCCTCATCGATGATTCTAGAGCAGTAGACCGGGCCTTCTCATCCTTCAAAACCTTCCTAGCCTCGCGGAGAGAGGCCGTCAACTCCGCCTCGCCCACCTCGGTACGTAGCTTCATACGCTCGATCACACGCTCTTGATCGACGACGGGCCTCTCATACCGTTCACCTAGGGTGGCCAAATTGACCATCGTCTGCGAAAACGAACAAATTAAAAAAAAAAAAAAAAAAAAATTAAATAATATTTTATAACATCGAATAAACTCACCTGAACTAAGGAACGGGACGTACTCTGAAAGGCGTCAGACTTTGCCATCTCCGGAACAGGGAAAAGAAGGGGCCTCCTCCCAAGCGCGGCCGCATAGACCAGTTCGGCACAAGCTTCCTTGTCATGTACGAAGGGCACGTCACCCCGCTAATAGCTAAAATCGAAGCTATGATCCACCGGCTCCTCATCACTACCACCCCCGTCACCAGGGACCTCGGGCTCATCCTTAGCCTCAGACTCCTGGGGCTCACCACCAACGTCAACAGCTTCAGGCACTTCAGCCTGACCATCCTCAACGACCGTGTCGGGCACCTGGTCCTCGACCGCTTCGTCCTCCCGACCAATGGGCACGTCGGTCCCATACCCACCGGACACCGCACCAACAACATCTTCCGGCAGGTCGGTACCAGGACCCTCCCCAGTATCCTCCCGAACTAACGAGGAGGACTCCACCCCCACAGCCGGCTGACCACTAGGCACACCGGCCCAACCTGCAGAAGAGGTCCCCACCTCATCAGTCCTTCTCTTCTTGGACACTTTCTTGCCCTTACCCTCACCCGCCCTCTTCCCTCGAACTGCCGTGGACGCCTCAGCTCGTGGCGCCACTTGCAGATCCATCTCCTCCACAGACAAAGGATGTGCAATAAATGAGTCCGAGTAGGACGGGATAGCAAACCTTGAACGACCTATTCATAACAAATCATCAAAAAAAAAAAAAAAAAGGGTCAACGACCTACCAGCCATCGCTACAGAGACTCTCTCAGAGGTAAAGGATTTCCAATCTCTCGGAGTCCGCGACCTAAGCACCGCTAGAACACCGGCGTAATCGGACAACTTGGCACCAACAATATGCGAACCTAAAAACGAAACAACTCGGCGTCAGTCAAAATAAAAGGAAGACATATAACGCGACCTAATAGCTTATACCCGGGGAAAAATTCCAATCAAAGGGGTATCTGCCCGTCGGATCAAGACCAACTGCCTCGGTAGCACGAACGAAGAAGTAGCTACGAGACCAGTGGTCGACCTTACTCAGCTTATCTTCAATAAGGTCCACCTTAGGCTTGAAGGAGGCATATTATGTCCCCGGGTAGGCAGGATTACCCTTCTGGAAGGTGAGGTCCTCAAACATGCAGGGAGTCACCACCATATCGCATTCCCACCCAAGCGTCAGCATCACTACCATGCCTTGAATTGTAGATGGACAGATCTGGGAAAAGGCCAACCCCCGCCTCTTGCAATACACAACGAACAGGTCGGGAAGGGGGAGACGCAGCCCGTATTTTGTGAAGAAACTCTCACACAAGCAGACGAAACCCTTTGGAGGATTCCATTGACGCTCCTCCGGCCCGGAAAGCCGGAGCTCGGTCGATCTAGGGAAACCACACCTAGACACCAAACTCGCGAGGGACTCTAGGGTGCTCCAGGTCGGTGAGCCTCCCTGATCATAAGAAGCCGGAGGGGGTTTCGGAACCTTAGGTTTTCGAACCCTTCCAATTCTTCCACCTCTTCGGCAACCCTGAGCAGTGCCGCGACCCTGATTGGTGCCGCGACCCTGGCCGATGCCGCGACCCTGATCGATGTCGCGGCCGCCGGAGGAACACCCTCTACCCATTAATCTCCCATGGCGAGCCACCGAAACCGACGGAAAGGATCCCGAAGTCGACGGAACAGACTGCGCCTCGACTTCATTACCACGACACGGAGAAGAGGTACGCTCAGAACCATCGTTCGGCGAAGAACTTCCCGCCGGCGAATCGCCACGGTCAGAAACAGATGCCGATTCACTGCTAGATTCGGCCCTAATCCCTCGAAATATCGACGACATCACGCAAAACAAGAGAAAGGCTTCCGATAACCCGACCCGTAATCTCGAAGAATCTTAAGAGAAAGCACAAACAAAAATTTTCGGAAAAGAAGGAGGTTACCTTGAATCTACGCGCAGAAGAGTAAAAGAAGGAAGAAAGAAGAAAGAAGGATCAAAAAAGAGAAGGGGGAGAAGATGAAGCGACGGTTCAACACGTGGAAAAAGGACACGATTTCCAAAAAAACCCTAATAATGGCGTCTCTTCGATTTCCACGCGTGGAAAGGGAAAACCGCTTCGAAAAAAGCTTAACGTCTCACACTCCAACGCGTGGCCAGTACGCGCGGACATTCCCCGACCCTGGCGGGAAGCCCAACACGTGTAATCGGTTACTCCCGCCTAAAACGAGTCCCAACAGTCAACACTAAAATCTTGGAAACCGATCTGAGATGCGCCGAGCTGACGAAAAGTTAATTTCGGTGCACTCACCACGTTTTCTGACACCGAACTGGGGGGGGGAAATTGTTGGGGGTGGGCTTAGCACCCCTAGTTTAGCTAGGCCCATCTCAGCAAATAAGGCCCACTCGGTCAAAACTCAGCTAAAAATCAACATATTTGACCAGGGAGGGCCCACCGAGCTCGAGCCGACAGCCCGCCGATCTTGCGCAGAGAGCTGGGGATTGACGACACGTGGAGGGTAGTTCGTGAACGGTGCCCCACATAGCAATCAACATCAAGCCATTATAACCTACCCACCGCAGAAACCGGGGCACGTACCTCGAGGTACCTTACACGTAAAAGGCGCTCCCAGCGCCACGTCACCCCAGAAATACGGGAAACAACTGCACCGCCCATGCTATAAGTACCTCTTAGCATGCACTTATGAAAGGGGGCCCGAACTCTCTCTATGAAAATGGTCACCGACATGTTTATCATCTTCTCCCGACCTATCTTTTGTCACCCGACCTGTCCCGAACAATAGTTAAATTCGCTCTAATTACGGAAATCTCACCCCATTTTATTTCATTAACACTTAAATCTCCTCAATGGTCCTTTAGGTTCAACAGTTGGGGATGCTAATACTAGATTTTTTCACAAATCTGTTATAGCAAATTTAGCAATGAATATCATCCATTATCCGAGGTTAGAGGATGGCACTAAGGTCACAGCCACGAATCAATTAAAGGATGTTGTCACTCAGTTTTACTTTAATTTTTTTGGATGTCCGAATGTTATGGTCTCTCCTTACTCAGTTGATCAGATTAAGAACATTCACCCCTTCAGGTGCAGTTCTTCTTTGGCTGCGAGGCTGTCAGCTATCCCATCTTCTGACGATATTAGTGCTGCCATGTTCTCACTTCCTCTCAATAAAGCTCATGGGCCTGACAGGTTCACTGCAGAATTTTTCAGAACTTCTTGGGATTTAGTTGGGTTGGATGTGATCAATGCTGTCAGGGATTTTTTTCACATCGGCGAGAATGCTAAGGCATGTCAATGCTATTGCTATTGCTCTGATCCCGAAGAGAATTGGCGCTGATAAGCTTTCCGAGTTTAGACCAGTGGCAATACGGTGTATAAAGTCATTTCTCGTATTCTTTCAGCCAGGTTGAAGCTGTTTTTGTCTGAGGCTGTTCAAGGAAATCAAGTGGGGTTTGTTCCTGGTAGGTTACTTTGCGAAAATGTTTTGTTGGCTTCAGAGTTAGTGGTAGACTTTCACAAGCCAGCACCCACTACCCGAGGCTGTCTTCAAGTGGATATCACAAAGGCGTACGACAATCTGGATTGGAAGTTCGTTTTGAACATCTTGAAGGCCTTCGATCTACCTGTCACTTTCATTAATTGGATAAAAGAATGTATCTCAACTCCTTCCTATTCAATTGCCTCTAATGGAAAGTTAGTTGGTAATTCCCGGTAAAAAAGGTTTAAGACAAGGATACCCTATATCCTCCTCTCTCTTTGATTTGTCTATGGACATTTTGTCCAAATGCTTAGACTCGGCTGCTGCTAACAATCAGGTTATAACCCATCCCTTGTGTGTGGATCCTTTGGTTACGTACCCACTTAAGCTTTGCAGATGATGTCCTACTCTTCTTTGATGGATCATTTCAGTCTCTTGAAGGGATCTTTCAGGTTCTGAAAAGGTTTTATGAGGCTTCGGGACTAGCTATTAACTTGAGCAAATCTTTTCTCTTCTTGGATGGTAACAATGATCAGCTATCTCGGGACATGGCTGCTAGATTTGGTGTACTTCAAGGCTCACTGCCGGTTCGTTACCTTGGTTTGCCACTTATGCGGCATAAGCTTAAACTTGTTGATTACCAGCCGCTTATAGAGAGAGTGAAAAAGCGGATCTCATCTTGGTTGGTTAGACAATTGTCATTCGCGGGAAGGCTTCAATTAATTAAATCAGTGCTTTCAGGTATTGTTAACTTCTGGGCAGCGGTCTTTCCTCTTCCTAAGAAGTGTTTGAAGGAGTTGGAACGGTTGTGTAGTGCTTTCTTGTGGTCCGGTGCACCTAACTCAGCGCGTAGTGCTAAGGTGTCTTGAGAATCGGTGTGTACTCCGAAAGATGTAGGAGGTTTGGGGCTTCGAAGACTAGTTGTTTGGAACAAAGTATTCGGTCTCAAACTCATTTGGCTACTCTTTTCTCGGGGTGGATCACTTTGGGTCTCTTGGGTCACTCAAAATCTTCTGAGAGGAAGATCGTTTTGGTCAATCTCTGCTACTGCTCCGGGAAGTTGGCTTTGGAAGTGGCTTCTCAAGCTGAGACCGCTAGCTAGGCCTTTTATTTGTTGTGAAGTAGAATCTGGTTCTATTGCTCGTTTCTAGTATGATGATTGGACGAACTTGGGACCGCTGATTGATCAAACCGGTGATATTGGGCCTCGTGTGACCGGGATTAATAGGTACGCCTTTGTGAATTAAGCGTGTGCAAATGGTGTTTGGTTGTTGCCTCGTGGGAGAAATTCAATCACTTTGTTGTTAAGAGAGGCTCTTCCGAAATTATCTCTTGATCAATCATCTGGATTGGATGTGTTCAAATGGAGAAACACTATGTTAGGAGAACCAGGGACGTTCTCTGCTTCTAAAACATGGGACGTTATGCATCCACAAGGCCCAACTCTGGATTGGACTAAAACAGTGTGGTTTTCTCAACATATTCCTAAACATGCTTTCATTCACTGGATTGTTGCTAGAGGCAGGATGCCTACATGAGACAGATTGATAAGTTGGGGACTTCCTGTCCCTAGCACGTGTTTACTTTGTGGCCACGCTTCTGAAACTGCTCAACATTTGTTCTTTGGTTGCATATTTTCCTCTCAGATTTGGTCTTCCTTTTTTAACCATCCTTTTCTCTCTCCTCCGATCGATTACGTGAGCATTACGGGCTGGGTGAGAACGGCTTCTCCTTATGCTAAGGTAAATACAATTTGTAAGTTACTTCTACAAGGATCTATCTACTACATTTGGAAAGAACGTAACGCAAGGCTACATCTAAGTGGATCCAAGCAATCCACCCAAGTGATCCGAGAGTTACAGATTCTAATTCGTAGCAAGCTTGCCGGTTTGGACAAACCAGTTTCAGGACGTACTCATCAACCAAGCATTGGTGATTCTTTCTTTTCGACGTGGTTTGGTTTCTTTCAATTCTAACTTTCCCCTCATCTTATCTACTTGGTTACATTATTATTGTATGTGCTACTGTTGGCCGTCAAATGCTTTTCGGTTAGATTTGCTTTGTAAGTTTTAAATGGTATCCCATTGGGAGTTACCAAATGAAAAAAAAAAAGAATTAGGGGAAGTTGTTTTCATTTATTACAGAACGCACGTAATATTCCACCCTACTCTTTTGTTTATTACATGCGTTCCCGTTACTTCTATGAAAAATCATTATCAAGATGAATGATATACATTGTTAATATATTGAAAACGTGATTCTATTATTTTCTTACCATTTATAATGTTTATTATCAAAATTTTACGTTTTTGAAAAGTGATTCCACTAAATGCAACTAGCTTGTTAAAACTATAACTAGAAAATAAATAGAAATGATTAATATATTAAATTAGTTTCTCATTGTTTTATAATTATTTTACAGAAACTTGATACAGTTTAGTTCTTTCGGTTAACAATGATTTAATTATTCTATTATTTATCTGACATATCAATCAAACGTGTATACACAATCGGAATAAAGCTAGACAGGTTGATTTGCAACTACATCATTACAAAGCCAAAAGCCATAAGTGCTTGTCAGCTTGTTACTGTCACTTGAAGAAACCAAAGCCCATCTTCGTTTAGATATCCACGTACAACACGACACAATTGAATCCCTGATTAAAGGCGAAGAAGTCAAAAAGCTCAACGGATTTTTGGTTACTACTTGGATTATGCTTTATTGTGTATACATTTATTTTTTAGAGGATAGATAATTAGCTATTTCCAACATCAATTTTTTGAAGAGATTTTTTTAACTCTAAAAGAGATTACTCAAGTTCCGTCGCAAAAAAAAAGAAAAAAAAAAAGAAGAAGAGATTATTAAAGTGTGAACATTATAAAATGTGAATTCGTCTAATTTAATCCCCGTTATGCAACATGTTAAAATATTAATCGGGTTTAGCAGGCCGGTCAATCAAAAGTCGTTGTTTGAGAAACACTAAACCGGAGATACAGATGATTCTTTCTTCTGGAAAGCCGCCGACAAGAACAACTGGGATGCATGACCCAATAATCAAATCAAACATCGAATCTCTACACGCACAACTTTCTTTAAAATCCAAAAACCAATCATCTCGATCCATTGAAACCGCCAAGACCCAGAACCCGAAATCGAAAACCCATAAATCGAAACCTCCAAATCCGGGGAAAGATGGAGCCTTTGATGGAAGATGCAGAGTACAGGGTCAGGGAAGTCGTGTTGCCGTCGTTGATTCCGGTGGTGCCGGAGCCGGAGCTAGAGAGAGAGAACGGAGAGAGAAGAAGAGGGAGAGATGTAATCTTAGCCGTTGATCATGGTCCCAACAGCAAACACGCCTTTGATTGGGCTCTTGTTCATTTCTGTCGCCTCGCAGATACTCTTCACCTTGTCCACGCCGTCTCAAGTTCGGTCTCCCCGATTCCATGTTCGCATAGTTTCGTTTTCCTATATATTTGCAATTCCAGATCTGAAATCGGAGATTTTTCTGAGGCTGGTTTTGATTTTTCTCATAGGTGTTAAGAACGACGTTGTGTACGAGACGAGCCAGGCGCTGATGGAGAAACTCGCTGTTGAGGCGTTTCAAGTTGCCATGGTAACTTTTATAATGTTTGGAGAAGAAATTGTTTCTTGATTGCAAAGTTAGGGTCTGAGAATCCAATACAATCAGGTGGCTATAGAAACAAAACAATATGTAATATTGGAGCTTAGAAGCGAAATTTCAGATCGTATGTCTCTGTTCTAGTCTATTCGTTGGTCGCATTTGCTATCAACTGCGTAAGTGCAAAATCTCTAATGCGGTTTGCGTGAAGGCATTGTGATAATTTCATTTGAGAATAATCAGAGAGCCGAGATCGGCACACACATTTTGTCATGTATTCATTCGATTCAATGACTTAGCTTGATACTGATTTGTTATGTTTAGGTGAAGTCTGTGGCTCGTGTTGTTGAAGGCGAGGCTGGTAATGTAATCTGCAAGGAAGCAGAGAGAGTGAAGCCTGCGGCTGTAATTATGGGTACACGAGGACGGAGCTTAGTAAGAAGGTTAGATATATATATAAAAACGAATACTAGTTGTGATCTATGTCTTGATGTTTTTGCTTTCTTGATTCGATGATTCTCCTTTTGGATTATGCAGCATGCTACAGGGGAGCGTAAGCGAGTATTGTTTCCACAATTGCAAATCCGCTCCCGTCATAATCGTTCCAGGGAAAGGTACATTACTATATCAATCAATCATCGTAAACCCGAGTGATTTTTAGAGTCGTTTGTATTAAACTTAAACCTTGTGTTGTAAAGCAGAAGCTGGAGACGAATCGATTGTAGATTGGATACAATCAGGAGATCCAAAACCTTGAAAAAAAAAGATAAAAGTCTTGTACAAGTATTTCCACGACGAAGACTGTTTGTTTGTTATCTTTCTCGCTGTAGTTGCAGTCTTTGTTTCGGCATGTTCGTAAAAACTTGAAAGGTGTTGTCGTTGGGGTTCTTCTTCTTCTTCTTCTCCTGTGTGCGTGTGTGTGTTTTGATTTGGGTTATGTAGTTTCAAGTTTGTGTATAAAAACATTTGCTCAAGAATGAAGTTATCATTTTATGTAAGGGTGTGATGTGTGTCTGAAAAATCGAACTGTGAGATTAGTCTTGCAAAACCATCCAGGAACCTTCTTCTCTGTTTCTACCAGAAATAATTAATTTTACAATTTGGGGTAAATCACTATTGGTGCTCTGTTCTGAAATCTTCTTTTAGGCATTTAATCGAGCACTTGGTGAACTGTGATAACAGAGGAAACTGTAGACAAGTTTTCAAGCATGGCGGAATTTGGAGAGCTCGAAGCTCAAGATGGTGTTAGAATGCCATGGAACATCATCCCCGTTGGAACGAAGAAGCAACAATCGATCGACTCTGAAATCCCAGTTTCCGCCATTTACACACCTCTCAAACCTCTTCGCCCCTCCACCGATGATCACTCCCTTCTTCTCCCTTACTCTCCTCTCCGTTGCCGGACTTGTCGCTCCGTCTTAAACCCTTACTCCGTCGTCGATTTCTCTGCCTGCATTTGGGGTTGCCCTTTCTGCTTCAATCGCAATCCCTTCCCGTCGAGTTACTCCTCAATCGCCGATAACAATCTCCCTCCGGAGCTTTTTCCTCACTGCACAACCGTCGAGTATCTCTGCGATTCCTTCTCTTCTCCTTCTCCTCCTGTTTTCCTGTTCGTCGTTGACACTTGCCTCATCTCTGAAGAACTCGATTTCCTCAAATCGTCTCTCTTCCAAGCTCTGGATCTCCTCCCCGATACATCCATCGTCGGCCTCATCACCTTTGATTCATTAGTCCGCGTCTACGAGCTCGGATTCCCACACTGCACCAAATCCTACATCTTCCATGGAAACAAAGACTGTACCAAAGATCAGCTCTTGGATCAGTTGAGTTTCTTCGTCAAGAACCCTAAACCTTCTTCCGGTGTTATCGCCGGTGCTCGAGATGGTCTCTCCTCCGACGACATTTCACGGTTTCTGTTACCAGCCTCCGATTGCCAATTTACTCTTCACTCTGTCAGTAAATTCATTGCCTTTGACTATCTTCTCTTAACTTCAACTTTGTGTTCATCAGTTAACTTCAATTGCTTCCTGTTTTTAGATTCTTGAGGAGCTGGGAAACAATCCCTGGCCCGTTGCAGCTGATCACCGCCCTGCCAGGTGCACCAGTGTTGCGCTCCGTATCGCTGCTGGTCTCTTAGGAGCTTGCTTTCCTGGCTCTGCTGCTAGAATTATGGCTTTTATAGGTGGACCTTCCACTGAAGGCCCTGGAGCTGTAAGTCCCTTCTCCTATCATTATTATCTCTCTGTTGGAATCTTGGTGCTAGCTGATGATCTTCCTATGCCTTTGCTAGATTGTTTCTCGGGAGCTTTCTGAACCAATTCGTTCTCATATGGACATTGACAAAGATTCTGCTCCATATTATCACAAAGCTGTAGAGTTCTATGAGACGCTTGCGAAACAACTTGTTCATCAAGGCCATATTCTTGATGTTTTTGCGAGTTCTGTTGATCAGGTGATTGGATGGAGAAATTGGTTAATAGTGTCTTTCTTGTTTCGCAGCTACGTTTTTATTTATTCTGTGCATCCCTAGGTTGGCATTGCTGAGCTGAAAGTTGTAGTCGAGAAGACTGGTGGATTTGTCGTGCTTGCTGAAAGTTTTGGCCATTCAGTATTTAGGGATTCTCTCAAGCGGGTATTTCAGTCAGGTGAAAATGATCTAGGCTTGTCCTCATGGTATGGCTTACCTAACTTTCATGTATGTTTTCTTTATCGATGATGAACAATTTCTTATCTGCTATGTTCATCTTCAGTGAGTTGTTTCTAATAATTTGTTTCTTTTTTACAGTGGTATATTTGAAATTAACTGCTCAAAGGATGTCAAAGTTCAGGGAATTATTGGCCCTTGTGCATCTCTCGAAAAGGTATCGTTCAAAAGTGTGAAGGTATCTATTTTTCCTTAAGCTCGTTGTGATCAATAAGTTTACTTTCTGATGATTGTTTCCAGAACGGACCGTTATGCTCTGACACTGGCATCGGTCAGGGGCACACAAGCGCATGGAAAATGTGTGGAATTGATAAAAACACTTCTATATGTTTGGTTTTTGAAATTGCTAAAAGGGAGACACCTGATGTCGTTTTGCAGTCGCAGAGTAATCAGTTTTACCTCCAATTTTTAACATAGTAAGGGATTTGTAAGTTTTCCATCTAAATTCATTGTATCAAGTTATGCATGGAGAGGTGGACACACTTTCTGCTAACAACAATCATGTTTCTGCAGTTATCAGCACTCCAATGGTCAAACAAGACTCCGAGTTACAACTCTTTCCAGAAGATGGGTAATGGGAACTGAAAGCTTACAGGCAAGTTGCGAGTAGTGTGTTGAGAATATATAGTCTTAAATAAATAAGTCTTGGATGAAGTCAGGGAAGCGATTCTCATATAGAGGACAACATTTATAATACCACTTCAGCATGATCAGTGGGTGTGTTAATATTTATGAGAAATGAGTTGCCACGCATGTAAGATTGTGAAACTTTATGGCTTATGTCAACATATGTTCTTGTCAAGAGAACTAGTTATCCATTCTAGGTAGTGATTTGAAGCCAGGTTTGAGAATTCTTCCGTGGTTTTGTACATGGCTAGACTGATCCTGTTTCTCGTTGCATATAACTATGGACTCTAACTATTCATCAGAAATTGCTTTGTGAAGTATAGGAGTTGACTAATGGTTTTGACCAAGAAGCAGCTGCCGTAGTCATGGCACGACTTATTACTTTTAAAATGGAGACTCAGGTACTCGTTCCTAGTTAGATTTCTTAAGCTGAATATATGCTAGATCATATCATATTTTAGTGTTGCTTAGGTTTCTTACTACTTTCTTATTTTACAGCCTGAGTTTAATCCCCAAAGGTGGGCCGACAAAGCTTTGATAAATCTATGCTCCCGGCTTGTAGATTACCAAAAGGGCAATCCTTCTTCATGTAGCTTACCTTCTCAGTTATCGATTTTCCCGCAGTTTGTGTATCACTTACGCCGATCTCAGTTTGTCCAGGTACTTGTTTCCACTGTCCATTTATGCATGGGAGACTGAGGTAATTGGAACAATCTTTAACACGAATTCTATCTTTTTTGGGATCACTTTGGCGTTCCATTTTGTAGGTCATTAACAACAGCCCGGACGAGACAGCATATTTTCGAATGATTTTGAACCGGGAGAACGTTTCTAATTCAATCGCGATGATTCAACCTTCACTGGTTTCTTTCTCATTCCATTCACCACCAGAACCAATTCTTCTTGATGTGGCAGCCATTGCAGCTGACAGAATCCTACTGTTAGATTCATACTTCACCCTCGTAATATTTCACGGTGCTACAATTGCCCAATGGCGAAAAGCTGGATACCATAATCAACCTGAACACCAGGTATTATCATCCACCATCTGAAAAGAGAAGATGATAAAAGTTTTGTAAAGTCTGATCTTCAAGAAACTTGTCTTCTCTGTGTCAGGCATTTGTGCATCTGTTACAGTCACCTCGTGATTGTGCAGACACAATTATCAACGAAAGGTTTCCCACACCCCGTATTGTCATATGCGATCAGTATGGTTCACAGGTACATCTTCTTATTTGCTCATGCTTCTATTTTCCGACCTAAAATCCCGGGCTAGACTAGAGGTTCCGTTTGGGGAGTATTCTGACAGATTAGATGTAGTAACTGATCCTGAGTAGTACAATCAGCTCATGTTTTTTCTTCTTCAGGACAAGAGAGATATATATATATCTGAGATTGATTGATTGCGTATTAATGTTGTTTTGGTTCTTGCGCTTGATATTTTGCAGGCTCGTTTTCTTCTAGCAAAACTGAATCCTTGTGATGGAAATGCTCCTTTTTCCGGCAGCGAGAGTAATGTTTTCACAGATGATGTTAGCTTGTCTGTGTTTCTTGATCATCTTAGACGACTGATTGTGCAGTAAGAGCCTCTTGACTCGTACAGATTGTTTTGTTTTTAACAGAGAAGAAAAACATTTGTATAAACAGAAAATAAAAGTTGTTGAAAGTTAAGGGGTCAAAATTGAATTTAGAACAATGTACATACAAATGCGATTACGAAAGGGGTAGCTTTGCACTTGCAAAAAATCAAGGGGTCAAATTGGAAGGAAAAAATGTCGAAGAAACGGTTTAAATTAAGATCGGAGTGGGCCTCGGCCCACTATAGAGACCCTCCGTTGAGCTAAAAGAAAAACGCAGCGTTTAATGACTTGCTCGCCAAGGTCGCTTTGCGTGTTGTACCCGCAGATGATTGTTACCGAGAAAGGTGTATATATATATACACATCGGCTCTCAGCTTGCAGAGAAAGAAAATAGAAAGAAGAAGCGAAAGAGAACCAACCAACGAATCAGGTAAATTTTTTAGTTTCCATTCTCTTCATTAAATCTTGTGTTTATGAATTACTTGTGATCAAGAGAGGAGTAATTTCTGATACTAGTGAGTTGTTGTTTACGAATGATCTGAATCATCATTGCAGCATGTTTTGATAGTCGCGAGTTTTGTTTTGGATTTGCGTTTATTGAAATATTGTACTCTGTTAGGAATTTGGTCCAACACTTGGTGGGTATCATGCTTGTAGTAATCGTTGTGGTGTTTTTTTTGGGTTTCACCTTCGAGTGAATATTGCTTTTCNGAAAATAGAAAGAAGAAGAAGAAGAAGAAGCGAAAGAGAACCAACCAACGAATCAGGTAAATTTTTTAGTTTCCATTCTCTTCATTAAATCTTGTGTTTATGAATTACTTGTGATCAAGAGAGGAGTAATTTCTGATACTAGTGAGTTGTTGTTTACGAATGATCTGAATTATCATTGCAGCATGTTAGGAATTTGGTCCAACACTTGGTGGGTATCATGCTTGTAGTAATCGTTGTGGTGTTTTTTTTGGGTTTCACCTTCGAGTGAATATTGCTTTTCTTCTTCAGGAGATTGATCGAACACTACATCTGTTGATTTTTGCTTGTTAATTGGTCTTGTTTTTGGTGTTGGACTAAATTGAATAAGTGATGTTTGTGAGACATTAGTGTTAGCAGAAAGTATATGGTTCTTTGTTCTTGAGTCTTTTGTTGGATCATAAGAATGATTTCAGTTTTCTTTGTGATAAGAGCTCAAATTGATACATATTTAGGAGATTTTGTTTTCCTGTTTTTGGAACAGGAACAAATGGATACACAGAGCATTCAAACCGAAAACCAGCCAAAACCTGCAGCTCCTACATCTTGCAGGAAGCATGTGAAGGATGACAATGCCACTTTCCTTGCAAACCTCAAGGATCACTTCAATGAAATTGTCAATGCCTCAATGGATGAACACAAGACTTGCTTCAAAAACACCATGGACAAGGTTCTTTCTCAATTCTCTATGTCTCCTCATCATAGTCACATTCATCTATCGCATTAATCGACAAACAAGCTCTTTTGAACTCTGCAACTCTCTTGATGTATTGTGGATTTTGGCATATCTTCTAGTCTTGACCATTAGTTGCAAACTAATCTTGTTGCAGTAGAAACCCATCCGTATGTCTGTAATACATCTTAATAATGCTTATTGTACAATTCATGATTAGTAACGCATGATTTTCTGTCGAATGCTATTGGTTATTTAGTGTTAATCTGTCTCTTAAACTTACCTTGTTCGTTCTCTAGATATTCGGGAGGTGGAAGGCGGTTGAAGAGAAGAAGGTTGAGGCTAAGGAAGTCGAGATTCAGGCGCCTCTTCAGGCAGCCGATTCAACTTAAAAGTTGTGGGCTTTCAACAACAACAAAATGAAGTGTTTTTTATTTTATTTTTCTTGTTTAACTTTCGAGGTTGCAGAACAAGTTTCTATGGTGTGCAAAAATTAATTAAGTGTTTGTGGGTGTTAATAAATCCTTAGAACCCGCTTTTCTTTGGTTTTTCGTTTCTTAATTCCCATTCTTAAATCATACAACTTGCCTCTAGGCCATGCATGAAGAGTTATCTTATACACTTGACTCTCTTTTTTTATACATTAAATTTTTAATCCCTTTCTTAATCATACAACTCCTTTCATTTAATATCCACGCCTTTATCATGATTACATCCAATGAGCTAGACTGGATATGTCCAATCAGGAGCTAGAAACCAACAATTATCTTGCAAAAATCGAGACCAACAATAGTATGCTTTGTTACAATTTGCAAGATCTTATAAAAATCCAGTTAGAATAGTATTGTTTTCAATGTTATCGGACTCAAATTCGAGTATGCTTTGCTTGTAGATCAAAATTAGTATAAACCAGAAAAAAAAATGTTTAAAATTTTTTTTTTTAACTTTTCTTATTTTACTTTTTTTACTGAAAGTGCAATTTTATTAATCTGAAAAGCAGAACATCAGCCCCTAACAACAGAGGCTGCACATACTCTCTACCGCCCACAAGTGGCTCTTTGATTTTTGCATCATTCAAGCTGTCTACTGTGAGCTATAACCAGTCTGATAGTTCCTTAGAGCATCCGCATCGGTGGTGTCTAAGAGGATGTCTCAACATAAAAATAATGAAAAATAGAAAAGTACTAGAGAGAAGGAGAGGTTCTCATATGAGATACCATAATATCTCCATTAGATACTCATGTGCTACTTGTCTTTTTGTGATTGATTCAATTTTTTCCAAAATTAATTTTAAATTTTACAACTAAAATAATATTATAAATATTAATATTAAATTGGATGAAACACCCTTGTGAGTATGTCCTGGATGTAGATGCTCTTAAAACCAATGCTGGTCCTCTCATTCTCTTCCTTTTGGACCAAATGACACCTCTATTACATTTTAACAATCCTGCGCTCGGAGCTTCCCATTTCATCACAGCCTTTCTCATCGGCTGATTAGAAACAGAGTCGAGTCAGCCACGAACCACTACTTTGTATCTCCCCAAATCATTGCAACGGTCTCAAACAGAAACTTGCTTGTATTCTTCCATATATTTGCAACAGTAACCATTGGGAAGTTTCGTCTCACTTCCAGGGGAACCATAAGTTTCTTTGAGCAATCCAACAAATAATAAACGTTCCACATGAACCGAGAAGTTATACAGCTAAACTATTTGTGATGTTGCCGTGACTTTTCTTGTTTGTTAATCCTCACGTGACGTTTCTTGTTTTGTTAATCTTCAAATTTTCCTTTTCTCTTTTTAGTTCTTCTCCACACTTGGACTTCTTCTTCATCTTCTTCTTCTTTTGCGTGTTCTATCCGCACCATAGATGTGTATATATATAGACGTCGGGTCTCAGCTTGCATAGAAAGGAAACAGAAAAGGGTGCTTGCAGAGAAAGAAAATTAGATAGAAGAAGAAGCGAAACAACGATTAAGGTATAGTTTAAAATTCTCTTCATTAATCAACTACTTGTGAATTGTGATCAAGAGAGGAGGAAATTCTGATACTGGCGAGTTCTGTTTTTCCGGAGATTAATCCAACCTCCACATATCAGATTATTTTTAGTTGTTGAGAATTCGGATGGTCTTGGTTCGATGTTAGAGGTCAATTGTACAAAGTGATGTTTGTGAGATTTTAGGGTTTAGCAGAAAATATATGGCTGGGTCTTTGTTCTTGAGGCTTTGTGGTCTTTATGGTTTGGTTTGAAATCCTCTGTTATAATATAATAATAAATATTTTGTTTCAGAGAATTGATCCCAATTCCCAAAAGGTTAGATAATTATAACAGAGGATTTCAAACAAATACTGTGTAGTACTGTATATGGTTCTGACCCAAAAAAAGAAGAAGAAGGGAGGACTATATATGGTAATGGTATCATAAAAATCTGGTTCTAAAAGACTAAAAACTTTCAACTAAAAATATCAAATATAATTGTTTTAGAGAAAATTGAACGGATTGTCGCTTATTTAAAGTTTTTTTATCATTTTTTCAAAATGCTAAAAATTTATTACTTTTTCGTGTGAAATAACGATTATACTCCTCTAAGTTTACATCGTGTATCGTACACGAACGTACATGCCGTACTGTACATAGGTAAATTTGTCATAAACAGTAGAAAAGTGATACTTTCTAGAGAAAATTGGGGAAAATTGTGGGTTTAAGTTTCTAATTTACCAAATGAGTGTGTTTTGTACCCTCTTTGCTATTTGTGTAGTTTTGATGTTAAAAGACATAACACCCCTACCCAAACTTTAGTTTTTACGATTCATGCCATTATTATTTTCTTTTTATTAATAAAATATGAGATAAAATATCTATGGGTCTCTCTCGTCATCTGCTTTGCAAAACCAAGTCTCCTCGCCAAGCACATAATCACCACCGTCTCTAAGAACTCCAACGTCATCTTCTCTCCGGCGTCCATCAACGTCGTCATCAGCATAATCGCCGTTGGATCCACCGACGACTCCGATATCGTCTCCGCCGTCCTCGCAGATGATACAATAATAAAGGGTGGGATCAAGAGACACGTGGAGGGTCGGGATCACACCATTCAAAATAGGAATCTATACAAATATACGCACAACGTTTTACATTTTATTCATTCAAAAAATTTAGTTGTAACAAACTATTTCTCTCTCCCTTTTCTCTGATACTGTTTTCCTCTGATTCGAGATCCATCTGTGGGTTATCTCAATCGGGGTGAGTCCTTTTGTTTAATGAACATTAGGCTCTTTTATTCAGAATATTGATTCAGTTCTTGTTTGGATTTTGTGGAATTTCGTTGTATCA
>PKMM01026435.1:211315-225016 GCA_002933915.1 Eutrema heterophyllum | reverse complement strand
ATAAAGTTAAATGTTCTATATGATTATCATACTTTATGTTTTTAAATTTTGGTTTATCGGTGTACGTACACCATATATCACCGGACCTACACCATATATCACTGTATATCACCGTACATATACTGATATTGTTTTCAGTTATTGTTTGTTGTTTGAAACGAACCAATTTAAGAATTTACAATCCGGAAAAGAAAAGAAAAAACACAACAACTGAATAATTTTATTGTTTTCCTTTGTAATGCTTAGATTTTCTTGGAAATAAAGAGAGACCTTATATTTCTCATGTTTTCGTTTCATGTTTCCTATAAACAATGTTGTAAATTTATATTTATATTCAATTGTCAATTTATATTTTTAAAATAAACTGTGTATATGTGTTGTTTTGTTTGTATATTTTCATAACACTAAATTGAATTCAGTCAAAGTCTAAACTAATACTAAGAAAAATAAAAACTTTTCTACATTATGAAGTTAAATGTTCTATATGATTATCATACTTTACGTTTTTAAATTTTGGTTTATCGGACGTACACCATATATCACCGGACGTACATCGTATATCACCGTATGTACATTGTATATCACCGCACTTACACCATATATCACCGAACGTACACCGTATATCACCATATATATACCGTATATCACCATATATACTGTATTTATCGATGTACGTACACCATATTTATCGGTGTACGCACACCATATATCACCGTACGTATATCGTATATCACCATACGTACACCATATTTATCGGTGTACGCACACCGTATATCACCATACGTACACCGTATATTACCATATATATACTGTATATCATCGTACGTGCACCGTATATCACCGAAAAAAATTTATGATAATGTTTTCATACGTATACATTCATGTATTTTAAAAATGTTGGTTTTCAAAAATCCAAATTTCATTTTTTTCTTTCTCTCTTGTCTAATAATGACATTTTTTAGATTTCGAAAATGTCACTATACATAAACTACACAACTCCCCACTACCCAACTAAAACACACCTATTTGGCAAATTATAAATTTAAACACACTATTTTTCCTAATTCACCATACTTTTTGTGAAAGCTCCCATTGTTTTATAAAAAAAAAGTTGCAAGTTTGTTTTCTTGAAGAAATAGTTTTATTTAAAAATTAGATATGTTTTACTCTCTGTATTCTACAAACATGCATATCGTAATAGAGTCTAGAGATACGCAGACATACGTATATCGTACGTGGACACAAATTCGTCTATACGTACGGTACCGTATATCTGCGTTGTATAATTGCACCACGTGACCTACTTTTTCGAGTTCGCGCTCATTTTTCCCCCTTAAGAATACAAAAACGATAAGTATTGAATTGAAATTTGAAAAATTCCTAAATATTTATAAATAAAAAAAACAAAACCAAAACAATCGATCGATTTTGCAAGGTCGCGATCAGAATTGCAGATTTCTCGAGGTGAGTAAGTTCGTCTCGTCTCGTGACCCAAACCAATTATCAACATTTAAATTGAATAAATTATACGAATTTTCGAAGAACCATAAATAGAGATTGGTTGGTTGTTTCGTAAATTTCGAGAGTTACTTCTTGTCAGATTCGGATGTCCTTTCCATTATTGGATTCTCCGTAATATATTTAATTGGCTATGACCATTGGATTATTCCATTAGGAAGAAGGAACAAAACATATTGGTATTGGTAGAGGATAAAACATTAAAGCCCTAGAAATTAGAAATTTTGTAGAGCTTGAGCTTTAAAAAATGGTCGAAAAAAAAAACAAAACATATTGGTTGGTTTTTTTTTTTCTTTTTCTTTTGGTTAAAAGATATATAGAGATTGGTTGATTGATTTGTTGATTTCGAGGATATGTTCTCCTTCTGATCCGTGACCTTTAATCCTTGGAATTATTATTCGTTTATGCATAATCATTAATACTAGCAATTACTACTATACTATATGATCAACATTTTAACTGATTCAGACAATTGGATTTTTCCATAACGAAGAACCCCTAAATACAGATTGGTCAACTGTTTTTTGTTTTTTGGTGGTGGATTCGAGGGCATTTTTCTCCTCGATAGTAGCTTCTAAGCTTGCGTGGAAAACATGGGAAATAGCAATACAAACATTAATTCGTCAGACTTTGTTGAAACTCTGAGAAGAAACAAACTGATCTGCGTGATTCTCTTTTATTTTTTTTGACCATCATACGTTTTGGTGCTTGTTCTTTCACTGCAGCCTCATGCTTCTCATCCTGCAAAAACATTTTACAAGATTTTGCATGTCAAAGGAATATAAGAGAAAACCATTGAAACTGTAGAAAGCTCTGTTTTTAAGTTTCTTGATGATGAGGGTTTAGGGTTTAATTTAAATTTTGTTTCTGGAAGTTTCTTTGGCAAGATGTGGGGATCAGTTAATATAAGATACCGTAAATACTGAGAGAAGAAAGTATAATAAGGAATGATTCTAGGCATATTTTTGTGTGGGTGCTTTTAGTTTGGTTGTAACAAAGCCTGAGAAGAGAACACTTGGCGGATTTAGAGACTCCCATTGCTTAACATAAGAATCTTTGTAAAGTAATAAAGCTTTCTGCTGAAACAGACATGCCCTTCTTTTCTTTTCTTTTTATGTTTGATTTGGTCGATAGCTTGTCTTTATACACAAGTATCTTCATATTATATATGGATATATAACCAAAGTTGATTAGTTGTAATTAGCATAAAAATGTGTGTTAAACAATACCTCTTTTCCTCATCACGCAGCCTGCCTTTGGTGCTGCCTCCAGTAGTTTTGTAGTCAGGGAATGGTACGTGTCCGTTCTCAATGCTTTCGATGTCACGCACGAGAAGGTCATATTGTCTCTTAGCTTCTTCAGGTGTTTTGCCACCAACAGCTCTAGCAACATTGTACCAACGGTCAGGAGTGTCTTGGTCATAGGTTGCTAGAGCACGCTCAAAGGCTTTGTTCTGCTTAACAGTCCATGAGCCAGAGCCATAAGAAGACATTGTGTTTGATGCCATTGTGGGAAAAAAGAAGAGTGTTTCTTTTGTGTAATAACTTATAAGAAATGATGATATGTTGCACAGATGTCGCAGAGTCCTTGCTCTTTATAAAGGGAGATTGAGGTGGGGTATAGTGCCAGTTGTCAAAGATATCTTTGCTTTTGCCAAAATAGAGAGAATTTTAAGTCTTTGTGGGGAATATTTGATCACAAAAAATTGTGGAGATCAGTATCAAAGATCCACACTAATCACCCCCAAAAGATTGCTTTTTTTTCTTTTCCCATCCACATTTGGCATATGATGCTCGGTAGTCGGTAGAGACATTTTTTTCTATAAATGTTATAACTAATATGTTTACTTTTCTTTCCCAATTAGTGTACTTATGATGTCCTTCTCTAGATTAAGCTTGTAGTCAAAAGAAACAGTATAGGTGATGTATAAAAAGTCTCTACGTACCTTTGATATTTTTAGTCATCTACTTCCTGGAACAGTCTGGTCTCTAGTCACAGCACAAAGCTCGCCACCGTGCCTGTAAGACAAGGAAAGTGTAAAGTCTTGGATAAAAGTTAGGGACACGTCTCTGTTAACAGATGATTTTCACTGATTTATTAAGATTTCTTCTGTTATATATTTGAAACATTGTGAGGATTAATTTGCATCCACAAAACAAAAAAAAAGAAAAAGAAAAAGTGGAGCTTTTGATATATTATTCTTGAAGGAAAGTAGGGGCAGAGCTTTTCATATCAGAAGTTATCAAAGCTGTATAGATTTTTCCGTACAATCAGTAGATATTTTTGTGTTTATTTCTTGTTAAGAAAAAAAAGGTCAACATTGTTTACCTACCTTTTATATTTTCTTGGCATGTTGGGTCCATCTCCTTGAAGTTAGGCTTTTCTTGGTCATATGTTTTATAATGTGGATTCTTGGTCGTTAATTTGTTAAATAATCACTTTTTTCTTGGTGGATATTCAAATTGTTTTCTGTTCTTTGGTGTCTGCATTATTGAATATGGGTAGTAACCAAATATTTACAGTTGTCTTACCCATGCTGTGATTTTATAATTTTCTTTAAGCTGTAACATTGTTGTTGTTGTTGGTGGTGAAATTATATCCACTCTTTATGAGAGCCCATGATTATAATGGTTTGTTGTCGTATTATCAGCACTTCTGTTTCAAAATGATCAATTAGTTACCTTGTTTGGTAAGAATCCAGGCTTGGGATGGGCAAATAGATTATTGTCCTGAAACTAAATTAGGATGCTATATAACCTAGGCCAGACTGTTTCATTGCTTGTTTTCAATGTTCTTGTACAATCTAAAAAAGTTCACATCAAATAATGCTTATTAATTAGGAGTATACATATATAGTTGGCTAAAATTAAAAATGGTCCACTTGTTGTTTGGTTTTAACTCATAAAGTGAGCATTTTGTTTCATTCTTCAAAGATTTGAAGAGTTTCCTTTCTTGCAACACAGGTTGTTCATAAATGATCCACTTGCTGTTTGATTTTAAGTCAAAATATGTAGTTGATCCATCGGTTTAAATTAAAGACTCAATATTTTCCTCTCTCGGAAACAGGTGCCAAGAGGAGATTGAATCAAGTTACTTATCAGAAGACCTCAAGTATTAGTTACACATTTTGTATAGTAAAGCTAATTAAGAACCCTAGGTGTTGGATCTTTGTTGTTTACAGTGTCTATCCATTGATATATATTTTTTTGTCCAAAATCACACCGAGTGGTATTCCCTTACGTGAACAGGTCTCATGATACTTTAGTTTGCTCTCTTTCTGGATATATGCCAATATAAGCCCTTATAGCATTTTTTTTTTTCTTTTTGTGATCCAAAATATCCCACGTTGATATTTTGATATCCAGTTATGATATGGATGTTCTGTTTCTAAGATGGCATGGTTTGGCTTCAGGGTAGGGGCGAAACTTCTTATGCGAAGGACAACTTTAAACAGGAGAAAGGAATCTTAATAACAATGAGGCCTTTTTATCACAATATATTCCAGAGATTATAATAGCTTGCAAGTTGCCAAGAAATTCTGCAAGTAGGCATTGCACTACTGATATTCTCATCGTCACTATTCTTCAAAACCGACTCTCTTGCCTAAGACCATCTCCATTAGTTTAAAACTTTTTTTTGGGTATCTAAACAAATAAATATTAATATTTTAATATAATATAATTATAAAATTAAAAACTAACAAATGAAAAAGTGACAAATATAGAACCTTTAAACAATGAGGAACTTTAAGAACCCTCTCTCTTACTTTTTCATTTTTTTTCTTTATTTTAATTATTAAGAATCCTTCTATAAACCTCCGTCGGAGGTGCTCTAAGGTATTAAAATGGTAAAAGAAATACTATCCCAACATTTAGGTCTCAGCTTTTGGTAAATTATTTAGCTGTAAAAATAAATACTTGCGAGTAATAATACAAAAATGGTCACTATGAATAGTTACATCAGTAAAGATTTTGAGAGTTTTATTCTTATATCTCAAATCTTGATTTTCACATCTTTTAATGTAGATACTAGCCCCAGTGATCATCATTGCTGAGAATTTACCTGGATTAGCTTACAAGGAATCTGAATGAAAAGAAAGATAGAGATAAAGAATAAGCATTCTTTCTTTTTTTCTTTCTTGGTTACAAAGTTCCTGTTGAAATTTGGAATCCTTATCCCCAATCTAGCAAAAAAACAAGAAGTAAGTATTCTTATTCCTCTCCAAGTGGTTGCTCCTTTTGCAACTTGGAGAACCCGAACATGAAGTAATCACTTGTTCCTCTATAATGGAAGTTTCTGTAGCTCAGTTTAGGATGTGTGTTTTGTGAAGTATCATTACAGGAATTTTCAGCCTAGTGCTAGTGGTGAGATATTATTATCACCAAAAGAATGATCCCTTTACAAATTGGGATTCGGACAAACTTTAGACAAAAGAAGGGGCATTTTATCACCTGCAGGAATCCATTTAGAGCATTCTCATTGAGGGAAACAGTATCAAACACAAGCCTGGTCCTAAACCGGCCATAGTAGCCTGTAATAGTAGAGATCTTTGCTTTACCTGGCTTTTTGTTGTTTCTTGGGAATCTTTGAATAAAGAACTTACGAAAATGGAGAATCTCCATGCTCAGGGGGTTTTCAATTGGTTAACGAGAGAATATACAGACCCGGACAAATGTTAATCTTCGCTTTTGAACAACTCATGCTAATCCTCTTCTTATCTGAGACAGGGTAAGTGGAAGCATGCATTATTAGCAGCAGAGAACTGTGTTCTTGTGTTGCTTTTCTTGATTTTTATCAGTAAACTGTTGTTATTCGTGTTGATTTTCTGCGTAAAATTAGTAGCAATCCAGTGTGGAAAACTGTTGATCAAAGTTTATAGAATAATTTGTTTCTGTTGCTGAACTAATCATACCTTTGTTCTATGTTGATCTTGTATTTGCAGCGAAGACTCAATTTCTACTAAGCCAAAGACCACTAAGAAAGTGGCTGTTTCTTTTGCTCTGTTTACAATCCTTTTTACAATACTAAACTCATTACTATAAATTTTTTTTTTTATAACCGAGATATTTCTAAACCAAAACTCTGACTAATCCTCAAAGTTTATAGACATCCGAGTTTTCTTGTCACTTAAAGCGCTTACGGGTGATCAAGCACATGTGTATCTAGTGGGATACGAATCTGGGAATGCGAGTTTACATCACACCCACTAAATTACAAGCCTCACCCACTGGACCACAAATACTTCGTTATTACTATATTAATTAGATTCTAAAGCGCGCGTCCGCGAGATAATTTTTTTTTGTAATATATAAAATGTAACGAGGAATAAAAACTAATTTAAGTGTTATTGATTCAAATCTGTTTAATTTGTAATTTTTAAGTTTATAATAGACTAGATAAGTACATGCATATAAGTGGGTTTATAATTTAATATTTTATAACCTGTGAAAAAAAATTAAAAACGAAAAAATGGAAAACAAAACTAGATCATCTGTGAAAATATATAATTCATAAATTTAGAAACAAAGTTTACGATGAAATAAATATATACCTTGAAAGAAAAATTTGGTGAAGAGATGTAGTAAATAGTTTTTGATACGATTATTGGACTTTTATTTTTTTGGTGTGTAATTGACATATTACCAAATTGTGGTTTATATAGATGTGAGAAATTAGAATTCTTTTTCTTTTATGATTAATTTCCTTAATCTAAATGGAAAAACTAAGGAATGTTTTTTCCTTTTTTTATATTAATTTTGCATTTTAGGATAATTTTAATTTTTAATAACTTTACCTTTTAAGATTATGAATCAGTTATTAAATTTTCAGAATTTTTAGGATAATTAAATTTTCAGAATTTTTAGGATAATTTTTTTTATTAATTTATTTTAATTTTTTTCAACTTTGACTTGACACATGTCACGATTAGGTGAATTAACAACTTTGAAACATTCAGTTTTATATAATAACTAGATTAGGTCTTGCGTGATACGTAGTTGAAATAAAAAAATATTTAAATTCTAAAATTGATAACCCGCATAATTATAACTCATATAATTTGATTTTAAAGTCAAACACGTTTAGTTATCCATAAATTACGTTTTGAAATTCATAATTAAAAAGGTTCAAAATTGATCATGATTACCCATAAATAATCTCTCTAATTGAATGAGACAGTTCAAGAATCAAATTTCAATCTTATATAACTTAAAACTGAATCTAATTGATAAAATTAATATTTCATGATTTGATATATTATAAATCTTATATAGATTTAATAGTTTACATTTTTTTGATTTGCTATTTTCTATTTTTTCGTACTTTACTTTTTTGATTTTATTAGTTTTAATATATTATGAATCTTATATACATTTAATAGTTACTTTTTATTTTATTTTTTATTATGATTTTATATACATTTAATAGTTTACATTTTTTTCTATTTTTCTCATACTTTACTATTTTTGATTTCATTAGTCTCCATTTTTTTAAACTACAATTTCTTTTTTATTTTTTGGAAAGTTGGTATTATTACATTGACACGTGTGCATGATCTAAATTAACCGTGACAAATGTCACGATCTCGTGAGTAAGAATTATCTTACGTGTCACGCTCACATTGAGAGATTTAGCTTTATATAATAAGTTTCCATTTTCTTAAACCAAAATTTTCTTTTTATTTTTTTTATTACTTGGAAAGTTTGTATTATTACATTGACACGTGTCACAATATAAATTAACGATAACAAATGTCACGATATCGTATAATTATCCTACGTTTAGTTTTAATATATTATAAATCTTATATACATTTAATAGTTTTTTTTTCTTTTTCTATTTTCTATTTTTATTCGATTTTATTAGTTTCCATTTTCTTAAACCACAATTTCCTTTTTATTTTTTATTGTTTGGAAAGTTTGTATTATTACATTGACACGTGTCACGATCTAAATTAACCGTGACAAATGTCACGATCTCGTGAGTTACAATTATCCTACGTTTAGTTTTGATATATTATAAATCTTATATACATTTAATAGTTTACTTTTTTTATTTTTTATTTTCTCTATTTTTCTCGTACTTTACTATTTTCAATTTTATTAGTTTCCATTTTTTTAAACCACAATTTTATTTTTATTTTTTATAGTTTGAAAAGTTTGTATTATTACATTGACACGTGTCAAGATCTAAATTAACCATGACAAATTTCACGATCTCGTAAGTAAAAATTATCTCACGTGTCACGCTCACTTGAGAAGTTCTAAGACGAAACTTCTCTAAAGGGATATGCGATAAACCCTATTTTGATTTAATTGATTCGCAGTAAAATAGTTTTGATCGATTTTTTAAGTTTTATAAGTCATGATTTGTTTGTTTATAATTTGAATAAGAGAACTAAAAGATGGAAGTACACATTTAAAAATTAGAAAGGTGTAGATTATTATATAGATTTTGGTCGTGGTTGTATATTAATAATTTTTTTTTTTAAGTTTCCTTTTGTCATAATGGAAAAAATTATAAACTTTTTTTTTGTCACTTTCATTTATTATAAGTTTTCCTTACTTATTCTTGTTTTTCTTTTTCTTAAGATTGCATTTTTTAGTTTAACTTTTTTTAATATTTACTTTAATTAATTTTTATTTTTTAAAATTAAATTGACACATGTCAATATCTAAATTAACCGTGAAATATGCCACGATCTCGTGAGTGAAAATTAACCTACGTGTCAAACTCACGTTGAGAGATCCAACTTTATATAATAAGATATTTCCTTATTCTAAACTGAAATATGATTTTTTAATATAAAATTTTGGCTTTTATTCATTTTCTTTTTATGATTGTTATCTATTTTTTAATTTCCTTATTCTAATATGAAATATGGTTTTTTTTTTTTTAACTTTGGTTTTTATTTATAGTTTTTGTTTAATTTCCTTAATCTGAACATACCTACTATTTTTTTTCTTTTTAATTAGGAATCGATTATAAATTTTACTTTTATTGTCAATATTATGTGTTAAAATATAATTTGAATTTTATTAAACACATGTCAAAATATAATTAGAAATTTATTAAGCACATGTCAAAATCTAATCGATTAATTTTACATGTGTCGCGATTATGCGAGTTACTAACTTTGAAATATTCTACTTTATATAATAAGATTTAATAAATGTTTGATAACATATTTAAATACATGTTTGGCAATAGGTTCAATTTATATTTTTTTTTAAAAATAAGGGGTGTTTGGAATTATGTTTGAATAGTATAGATAACTAAGTATAGTGATAACCAAATATTTGTGGTATAATGGTTGAAGCTTGTAATTTAGAAGATACGGTGTAAATTGGCGATGTTGAGATGATTACAAGTATACATTGATTATACATAATGTTTGGGTGATTACCTATACATTAACTATACACACGTGAGTTTACACCTACCCTCCGATTTGACAACGTGAGATCTCTTATTTAAATTGGTTTAATTGAAATGTTTGGATGATTACATATCTACAATGGTTATGTTTCACTTATTCATGTAAAGCTGCCTTTCAGTTCTTCTCAACTAATACATATGAACATTATTTTTTTATTTTTTTTCCGACAAAAAACTTTATTGATTTTGCAAATCACAATATTTTTTTACAAGAGTATATAGAAAACTTGGACAACAATGGTACAAACACTAGGGGTTACTATTAGTAATAGATTTCCTAGCTAATGTATCAGCGTACGTATTCGATTCGCGATGGCGAAATGAAAATTTGACTTGCACAAACATGTTTCTCCACTGGTTGATTGTTTCCGTATAATGTTGGAGTTTGAGGTTTGTACATCTCTAGCTGATGAGATGATTGATGACTAAATTATCACCTTCGATCTCTACCTCATGATATCCGAGAGCCCAAGTCGCTTGCATTGCTCATATAAGAGAAGTATATTCTGCTTCTTTCGAAGAGTTTCGCCCTTGAAATTTGCCCTTTCCACAGTCTAGGAAGGTCCCATTACTATTTCTAATTATCCATCCAAGACCGAGCTTTGATTACCTTCGCGATGAGATGCGTCATAGTTACATTTGACCCAACCTTTATTTGGTTTAATCCACCTACTTTGCTCTTGTCTTGTCCCATGGTATCTTGGTGAATTAACCTCTGTAGGCGGGTAACTGTTGATTCATTCTTTTGCATCCTCATTCGCCCTTTTCAAAGTTTCTCTTATGGATATATTGTTCTGATTAAACAAGAGATCATTTCTACTTTTCAATAGCCTCCATAGCACCCAAAAAGGAAGTTTGCGGTTTGTATCAGAGATAGAGCTATGTCGATGTACAGAGAACATGAATCTTAATTTATCTTCTAGTGAGATTTGGCTATCACTAAGGATGTGCATTGGTATTCCTGTTAAACGCCATACCTCTGCGGCATATTGACATGAGAAGAAAACATGCTCACTTCCACATAGTCACAACAGCGTGCACAAAAGCGATTTACATTGATCCTTCGATGTCGTAGATTGGCATTCACTCCAATGGCCCGTGATGCCACTCGCCAAAGAAAATGCTTGATTTTTGGAGTTAAATCTAAGTCCCAGATGTCTTTTGCAATATCTAGAAAATCTACTAAAGGCGCTCTAGGATGCTCCTCTGGATCATTATTTAAAGCCACTCTATAGCCGGTTTTGACGGTATAGTTACCATCCTTACTATATTGCCATACGAGACCATTGATTTAGGAGTTGTTGGTAGAAAAATTTTACGGATAAGGTAATGGTTTTGAATATCAATCATCTCCTCTATCTTGCTCTCATTCCATTGCATTGTATCCAAATCTATTAGCTCTCGGACCAGACTATTTGGATCCACATTATCTCGTAATACCGGAGGTCGTGGTGGTATTGTTGGAATCCATGAATCGTTTCCAATTATGATATTTGCACCATCTCCAATACTGAAACAGGTTCCCTGCTTTAATAATTCACATCCAAAAAGCAAGGATTGCCATCCATAAAAAGGCTTAGTACCTCTATTCGCCGCAAATATATGACTGTCCCGGAAATATCTCGCTTTCAATACACGGTATAAAAGGCTATTAGGTCGGCTTTGTAATTTCCAGACCTGGTTGGCAAGTAAGGCCTGGTTGAATTTATGTAATTCTCGGAAACCCATTCCGCCATCCCTCTTTGATGTTGTCAGTTTCTTCCATGAAACCCATGCCATTTTACGTTTTTATGGGGTTGTTCCATTCCAAAATCTGGCTATCATACTATCTATTTTAGAACAAAGTTCCTTGGGAAGTTGGAAGCAGTTCATGGAATACACTGGCATGGCGAAAGCCACAGATTTGATGAGTCTCTTTACCTGCTTGTGACAGGAATCTGGTTTGCCATCCTGAAATTTTGCGGAGAACATTCTCTTTGACATATTGGAACATTTCTTTCTTCTTTCGTCCAAACTATTCAGGAAGTCCTAAATATTTTCCACCACCACCAATATTTGGTATTCGTAGTATTCTCTGGATCCCTTCTCGAGTATGTTGATAGACTCTTTCTCCAAAAGTAATGGAAGATTTATCAAGATTAATGACTTGTCCCGAAGCTCTACCGTATTCTTCAAAAACTTTGAATAAGTTCATACTGTTCTTGTAATCAGCCTTCACGAAAAACAAGGAATCATCCGCGAACAACAAGTGAGATATAGGTGGTCCACCATTGCTTAACCTTATTGCCTGGAGACGACCTTCCGTTGTAGCTTTTGTCATTAAAAAGCTTAAAACATCAACGCAAAGGATGAATGGATAAGGAGACAGGAGATCTCCTTGTCGTAATCCTCTCGTAACTTCAAATTGCCCGTAAGGACTTCCATTGATTAATATCGAGAAGGAAATTGAAGATACACATGCCATGATCCATTTGATCCAGATTTCTGAAAAACCTTTCTTCCGCATTACCTCTTCAAGGAAATTCCATTCGATGCAATCATATGCCTTACTAATATCTGTCTTGACAGCCATAAAAGAATTAGCACATCGTCTTCTAACTTTCAACGAATGGAGAGCTTCATGAGCAATAATAGCAGTATCAGTGATGTATCGTTCCGGAATGAAAGCGGCTTGGTTTTCTGAAACCACTTTAGAAAGAACTGATTTCAATCTAAATACGAGAATCTTCGAGATGACTTTATATATCACGTTGCATAACGCTATCGGTCGAAAATCCATCATGTTTTTTGGAGTCGTGATCTTTGGTATGAGACAGAGATTTGTGTGATTTAGATCAGAATGCATCTCTCCTGTATTAAAGAATCTTCTAACTTCTTCGACAATTGCAGGTCCAACCGTATCCCAATATTGTTAATAGAAGGAAGCGGTGAATCCATCTGGTCCTGGTGCTCGTGTTGCTCCAATTGAGAACATTGCAGTACTAAACTCTTCTGTTGATATCTCTCTTACCAGACATGAATTCATTTCTGTTGTTACTACACTGCTCATATTTCTCAATAGAGATTGTAAATTTGAGGAATTCGTCGAAGTGAAAAGCTCGGAGAAGTATATTTGTGCCTCGGATGCAATCGCTCTGTTTCCATAAATATCTATGCCATCAGATCCTTGGATTGATACAATGCGGTTACGAATTAAATAGAATGTGTAAAATGTTTTTATTTTCGCATGTGTATTGATCGAGATTATGAAAAATAATTCTGACTGAAATAAAATGTTTTTATTTTCGCATGACGATTTATTTTGTTTATAGAAAAAATTGTCAATATAATCTGATGGAGTAATTACCAACGTCTTATGGGCTCTCTCGTCTTGGACATGTGACTAGCTTTTAGACCCAATACATTTTGTTTCCAAGAAAAATACACATGGACTTGTTACGTTACAAAACCAACAACAACAACTAACTTTTTTATTTTTTTTCTAAGAAGTCACTTGTATTTGTATATTCCCCAAAAAAAAAAAAATTGTTGTTGGTTGTATCTTTGTTATTCTCCAAAATAATTATTTCTATAAAAATATATTATTGTGAATGAAGATTGAATGTCAATACTGAGTAACCTATTTTACAAACTAAAACATCATCTCAAGTAACTCCATTTTTTCTCTTACGCTCATGAGCATCATTATCGGTGACCCCTACACATGGGGTCATCCGATTTTTTAATTTTTTTTTTTTTTTTTTTTTT
>PKMM01026435.1:169519-210925 GCA_002933915.1 Eutrema heterophyllum | reverse complement strand
CCGAAATCCGAGACAAAACACAAAAACATGAATATTTATTTCAATAAAACCAATATATTTTCAAACTAAAAGTATCTAAAATACCCGAAAAATCCAGAAAAAAACAAATTAGGTGTATTCGATATATTCATAATATCAAAAATATACCTAAATACCTGCAATGCCAAAAAAAAAAAATATATATTCGGGTTTATAGTTGTAATTTTTGGTATTTGAGTTATATAAAAGTCTAAATATAATTAATATATTTTGGTATATAATTACACTTCGGGTATTTCGGGTATCATTCAATTCTCGGTTTGGTAACGGTTCGGGTTCGGTTCTTCGGGTATAAGAAGAATTTAGGATCCGTTCGAATATTTGGATAGATCTAAAACCCTTTCGGTTCGGTACCGGTTTGAATTTTCGGATCTGATTTTTTGTCCAGTCCTACAAACACTTTATTGGGTATTTGCAATTATTTATTATTCCGTAAATTTAGAGGCCAACTTCAGATAAAGTGTAGGGCCCAAAACAATTCGGGCCGCTCCTGCTTGAATAATAGAAAAGAGAGAAATAAAGAAAATGCTTTGTTTCCCACTTATATGCGTATTTGACCTCTTTATTTTTTAGCGTTGTATAGTTTATCAAAAGAGAATAATTTAGCTAGTAATTACTTTAGTCTCGGTTATGGGAGATGATGCTTATTAGTTATAGTGAAGATTCAATTTTCTTTTTTAACAGTTGCAAGTTTAACATTTCAGATTTATTGTAATTTTGTACAAATTCAAGAGAAGTTAGAAACCGTATTAATTTGAACAAGTTGAGTTTAAAGATTGTTTAATCAAAATAGTACCTCAAGCGTCCCAAAAACACTTTTTTCATCTACAAGTGCGGAGATTTGGAAACGAGAGAGTACAAGTGCGCAGATTTGGAAACGAGAGCACCAAACGTGATAAATGAGAGCGTGTCAAACAAATCGATGCAATAAAGCGATTTGAGCGGTTCAACAAGCCGATAATACATCAACATTCCCGAATAACTCGAAAACTAATATTATGATTTGCGACGATTTCTGTTGAGATTATTAATCCGTTATAAATATAATTCGAGGAAGAAATTGGCCACGAAAGAAATAAGAGAAGGAAAGTGATTTAACATTACGCTTCCAGATATCAGATACCTAATCACGAACTGTCATATCCAAAATAGCAGAACCAGAAACAGAACCATAACCAGAAACAGAACACACAACAATAAGCAGAACCAGAAAACAGTCACAATCTCAAATCCTAATCTAATTACCAACCACCACCACCTCCGCCGCTTCCTCCGTAACCGCCACCTTCACCACCTCCGTATCCACCACCCTCGCGTCTGCCACCACCGTAGCTTCCGCCGCCACCACCTCCTCTTGAGGAGTAACCACCTCCACCACCAGAGTAACCTCCCTCGCGTCTGCCGCCGCCACCACCTCCGTATCCACCACCACCACCTCCGTATCCGCCACCGCCTCCGCTGCGGTATCCACCGCCACCACCACCACGGCTGCCACCGCCTCCGCCACCACTTCCACGGGACTGCGCCTCGTTCACTGTGATGCTGCGACCATCGAGCTCCTGTCCGTTCATTCCCTCAATGGCGTCTTTCATGGATTTCTCATCCTTGAAAGTGACGAATCCGAAGCCCCTTGATCTTCCAGTCTCACGATCGTTAATGATCTGTAATCAAAACGAAACAGATAAGCCAAAAATCAAGCACATACGAACAAAAAAAGAGAAATTTTCCAAAAATAAAAGAAAAAACCGATCGATCTCCGGGCTCATAAAAGCAGGAAGATGAACGTACCGATTGGGAAAAACAAGTAACAGTAACAAAGAACGAGAGAGAGCATAGTAACAGTAATTCGAATCAAGTAACAGAGAAACACAGATCGGAACAGATCCGTCGAGGATCGGATCATCGGAATCCCGGAGAGTCCGATCTCTGCGTGTAACCGACCTTGGAATCAATAACGTCGCCGAACGTAGAGAAGGCAGTCTCAAGAGCTCTGTCATCAGTGGCCCAAGCTAGGCCTCCAACGAAGCACCGGTACTCGACATCTGAGGACGCCATTGAAAGACAAACGAAAGCAGATCTTAGAGGTTACAGTGAAAGAGAAACGGAGAGATTTGTGAAGAATGAGGGAGACGAAGAATCTCTTTATAACGGGGCTGAGATATTAACCAAGGTTAGATATTTTCTAGGGTTAGGGTCGGTTTTAATGAAAATTGGTTTTAACTATGGTTAAGGGTGTGGTTTAAAATGGTAGTGGTTGGGGACACATCACGTGACACTCTTTTGGACTAATGCGCAATGCGAGAAAAGATATTTTTCTTTCCGCTTGTCCCAAGAAAAATATCTACAGTTGTCAGATAAAATATCTGATAACCGAAATGACAAGTTTACCCCGTAAGCCTCGTATCGTAATCAGATGGGTTATTCACTGAGACTACTGAAACTGGGCCAGAATTTATTTTTTGACATATAAGAAAACCTAATTGGGTCAGAATCTTAGCCCAGAATTAATATTAGGCCGAAAATAAACGCAAAAATATATTTATTTTTCCAAATTTAATTGAAAAATTATTGTTGACAGTGGGATTTGAACCCACGCCCTTTCGGACCAGAACCTTAATCTGGCGCCTTAGACCAACTCGGCCATATCAACTTTGATGCTTCATTTCTTACGCAAAGATTCTTATTATTACACTTGACGTTANATCGTAATCAGATGGGTTATTCACTGAGACTACTGAAACTGGGCCAGAATTTATTTTTTGACATATAAGAAAACCTAATTGGGTCAGAATCTTAGCCCAGAATTAATATTAGGCCGAAAATAAACGCAAAAATATATTTATTTTTCCAAATTTAATTGAAAAATTATTGTTGACAGTGGGATTTGAACCCACGCCCTTTCGGACCAGAACCTTAATCTGGCGCCTTAGACCAACTCGGCCATATCAACTTTGATGCTTCATTTCTTAGGCAAAGAGTCTTATTATTACACTTGACGTTATTCTCTTCTGAAACAATCAAAAGACTTTTCCCAATCAGAAATCTAAACTAAAAACGTTTTGATCATTATTTCAATGTGAGTATGTTGTATTCAATTCACTTCACATTTGGATATATCTCTACTTTCATTTCTCGTTTCATAAAACTAGGTAAAGTCTAAAGAGTAATATCTAAATCTTTCACAAAAAAAAAAGTGGTACATTGATTCCGTATAGGTAAATGATCTAGGAGACTAGGACTATGAGCAAAACAAACTGGTTTAGTTCAACCGGAGGCGGTGATTTTTATGAATAACTTGTCAAAATAATTATTATTTGATTCAAAGCACCACCTTTTTTTTTTGTTAAATAAGAGACATGTTGATCTAGTCAAAGCACCATGCACCTTCCAAATATCAATACATTAATATACGAGATACTGGTTACAAAGACTTGTTGAAGCTTATTTCTAGTTAACCATTTTGGTTATCTTCTAAACCCACATCGAATCAACACGTCCACGACGACGACTTGTGCGAGTTGAGTTAGCCTCTTGCACAGTGATGCTGTGATCCCCGAGCTTCTGACCGTTCATTCCCTTGATGTGATATATCATAATGGGTACAAGAATCAAAAGGAACACTTAACATCAAACGAAAACAGAGCATGCTATGACTGGGAACCGTTTGACATTAATACAGTGAAAACTCTATAAATTAATAATGTTGGGATTATGATATTTTATGAGTCAATTGAGTAGATATTACATAAATCGAATCAAAATTAGATAGATGACCAAAAAGCTTTCAAAACCAAAATTATGATTGATTCAAAGCACCACCTTCCAAACAATCACATAGTGATATTATAAAGCTTAGAAGCTTATTATTTCTGTAATATAAATACATATTTTTTATATTACGAAACTTTGGTTCAGGGCCTTCTTCTTTGAATCAAACACGTCCACCGCGACGTCCACCGCGACGTCCACCGCGACGACGACAACTTATGCGAGATGATTTAGCCTGTTCCACAGTTATGGTTGTGTATATCCCGCCGAACGTCTGACCGTTCATTCCGCTAATGGCATCCCTCATGGATTTCTCATCTTTGAAAGTAACAAATCCATATGCCTTTGAATGATCATCATCATACTCAGATGGGTAAACGACCTGTGAAACAAAGATAACCAAAATTCAGATTAATAGTAAAATAAAAATCCAATACGTCGCCTTAACTGGATTTGTTAATGACATAAGAAAAACGAACGTAAGTTTCTATAACGTCGCCAAACTGAGAAAACGCAGTCTCAAGATCCTTTCTGTCTATGTCCAACTCCAAATTGCTAATATAGCACTTGAATTCAACATCTTCGGACGCCATTTTTGAAAGAGAGATATAAGACAAATTATGGTTTCTAAGTAGATGATGAGTCAATTTATAGAAAAGAAGAGAGGTAAAAGTTTTTCTCGATAATTTATGTATGTGGTTAATACTTATCGAATCTAAATCTTTTGTTAATTTTTATTGTATCGATTTATCGAATCTAAAACTTTTATTAATTTTTATTGTATCGAATCGAATACTTTTATTGGAAAGTAGAAGTATTTATTATGTGAAACCAGATTCGATAATTTATGTTTGTGGTAAATGCTATCTAATCTAAAACTTTTTTTTTTTATCAAAGGAGTGTTGGCGTAGTAGTAGTACAATGGATTGGGTTTTTTTGTGACCCGAGATCAAACCCTCTATGGAACAGATATTTATTTTTTAATCAGAATAATTAAAGACTAACCAAAGGCTCAGAACTCCAACGGTTTTCAAAAAAATAAAAACAACCGTCTTTTTTTTTGGGGAACTAGTTACTTTCTAGATACATATGGTATCTAAATTAATCTCAGTGTTATTTTTCGGTACCAGTAAAAAGTGAAAACCATTACTATGACTTTAATTGGAAAGTAGGAGTATTTATTTTCTTACTAATCTGTTTGAGTGTTTTCTTGCTTAAGCTGTCAGTTTCAGTTTATTTTTTTTACCTACCAAAACAGTACAATAATGTCATTAAAAATTTCTCAGTGATTTGCTTATGAAATGCACTATTGATGATGAATACAAAATTCTAACGAAACTTGTTGAAATGCATCTTTATAGTTAGCTATATTTTAGATTTTGTGCAGAACGTTGCACTAAGCCACTAACATGGTCTCACTATTGCAAGTTCTTTCTGTTTGCTTTTGGATCTATGATTCCTCTGCAAGTGAGCACAATTAGATAAAACAAACGCTAATGTGCTTCTACTATATTTAAACAATATGAAATCTTGGTTTAGAGATGTGTCGATACTCTAGGAGCGAACACACCGACTTAGTTATAAGTGTAGGACCAAAAATTCGCACATAAAATAAAGAAAGCGATTTAATCACGAAAGTAAAAATAAACGTTAAAGAAATACGAGATTTAAAATAACGATGAAACAGAGACGAAACAATGGAGGCGAGATAACTCTCTTTCTTTAACTCAAAGAATCGCCCGTAGTGCGACGGTATAAAGAAGATTCATGAGTCCCATGATACAACCATTGAATCCGTTATCGCGAACACTCAATAACGGATCTATCGAGCTTAATAATATTACGTACTCTCGAATAAAAGACTTACTTTAGAAGAAGAAAAGAAATGAGATAGAGAGTTAGAATGCTTTTTGAGAGGTTAAGAATGAATGAGAGGAGAGACTTGTTTATATAGCAGAGAGAGGAGACCAATACTTGCTCAACAATCTCGACTTGCTCGCCAAGCTCAACTTGGTCGCCAAACTCAACTTGGTCAACAAGTTTAGAGAGATTTGGACCCAAATAAAGAATCTCACAAGCCCAAAACCCCATTTCTCATTCACTTTTTTGCTCAATTTAACAAGCCCATATAGGCTTATTAAAAATTGATCCAACAATAACTTGTGGTTGTGACCTTGTGCGTAATATCCTCACTTTTAACAGTATCAAATTGACAAACTATAAAGACTAGTTTGCAACTTATACGACACGTTGAGAGACGTTTGATTCAATTTATAGCTTTCTCGATTGCTGTGAAATTCTTAATGTTGACTCAAACTATAAAAATGTTTTAGTAATCAGTGTTTGTTTTTGGAACTAGTGAAACTACTAAAGTACAGCGACCATATTTTTGTTCTATACAAGTTTCCAAAAAAAAAAGATTTTCATATTCAAATTTAAAACGTGAATATGTTTTTTAGATAGTTTCATTAATAGTTGTGAATCTATGTTAGTGATAAAAAAAAATGGAAGTAAGTGAAATTGCTTAGTTGTTAGACTTATAGACATTCACATTCACCGGCCATGTATATAATTAGGGCAGCGTACTTATACCCGTTAAAGATATCATAATTCTATTATCCACATGTAAGAGTAAGGTATTAAGTATCGATTATCTTTTAAACTATCAGTCCCGAATTTATAAAATCATCCGAATCATAGATACATGTTTGAAATTATTTATATATTACATTATTAATACTTACATAAGTATGTATCTACATGTTTACTTCCCCTTTTTATAGAAAAAAAAAACTTGAACTTTCTTTTGGCTGTAACAAGGGTAGGCCTATTCTTTTGGCTGCCTCTATTGAAATCAAATGTCTTTAGTGTGCTATTTCTTGGGTTTTTGTGCAGTTGCACTAACATGGATTGTAAATATATAATTCATCTGCAAGTGAAGTCAGATATATGTAACAAAACCCAACCTGGTTCTACTATATATATATATATGAGCAATATAAGCAAAACAAACCATGCAGTTTATAAAACTGGAAGTAATTTGACCGTATATTATATGTAGATGATGATGAACTTTATAATGTTGAAACATTTGCTAAAGCCATAAGAGAACTTAGCTTGACTTTCATGAACTAGCGTGTGAACACTTTCTATTACTTTTACCTTTTTAGCGGTTTGTGTTGGATAGAGAGATACAAGACAAATTAGGGTTTCTAAGAAGAGAAGAGAGGAAGGTGTTAGTCAGGTTGATAAACGTTTGAATAATTGAATTTTTTGTTGAATTGTAGAGGAATTATATCCTAGAGCATGCAAATAGAAATAACTTGCAATAGTGGCTTAACTAGGTTTAGGAATTCACTATTGCAAGTTATTTCTATCTGCATGCTATAGGATATAATTCCTCTACAATTCATTACATTCAGATTTAGCAAGACACATTGTCCTTCCAGTAGATGAGCATATGAAATCTTGGTTCAGAGACGTGAAGATGGTCTGGGAATTAACAAAAAAAAAAACCGGTCTACTTTTAACCGGTAGTTATGATGTTATTGATAGTCATAACAAAGAGACACAAGAAGATTTAGAAGATAATTCCACATAAATTTTGTTTTATCTTATGAAATACGCTTATTTTCCAGCCCTCTCCTTTGCCAATATAGCCATGACAAACGAGCGTGCAATTTCAGCAGAACTTCGTTCGAGTCGCAAGGCCTCTTCCACATTGATGGTGCAACCATTGATATCATCACCGTTCATTCCCTTAATGGCATCTCTCATAGATTTCTTTTCCAGGAAAGTAACAAATCCAAATCCCCTCGATATTCCAGTCTCATGGTCGTAGATGATCTGTGAAAACAAAGATATAAACGATACAGATTAATTAGTAAGAAATTATCCAACAAACACAAGTTACTACTAATTAAAACCGATCGATCTCAAGGCGTAATAGACTTTAGTCTCGGTAACGATGCCAAACTTTGAGAAGGCGTTCTCAAGATTTTTTTCATCAGTGTAACAGTCAAGACCCCGAACAAAGCACGTGAATACCATTTGAAATAGATATACGAAGAGGAGTGAAGAAAGGTTAAGGTTATGTAGAGAACAGAGAGACTTGTGAGTTAGGCTTGAGACACGTTTGAATTGATTTATAGAGAGGTTTAAGTTTCTCGATTTTCATTTTCTTTTTCATGCATGTCATTAAATGCTATTCAGTCTTTCCGAGTTTTAGAAATCAGTGTTATCTTTTTGGAACTAGCGAAAACTGCCAAAGTCCAAAAGACCATTTTTGGTTTTTAAGAGTTTAAAAAAAAAAAATAAAAAAAAATCCGGTCTACTTTTCTCGGTAAAAACATTTAAATAGGTTCCACCGAGAATTGAACTCGGGTTACTAGATTCAGAGTCTAGTGTCCTAACCGCTAGACCATGGAACCATTTGTTCAAAGCACGCTTTAACTATTAATAAGTAGTTCTCTCCAAGCCGTTGCTCTATCTCTCTTTTCATTTCTTCTCCGTTCTCTGTAATCTTCCTCAATTCAATCGTCCGAGCTGCTCTATTTGTCTCCACCATCACTCCTTCCTCCATGCTTCTCCACTGCAACGTAAGCTATACCTCTACGTTTTCCCTCGTCTCCTCCTCTCTCCGCCGTCAGGACCATCCCGACGAATCGCAAGATACAGTCATCCGTCGCCGGCACAATGCGAGATCCCTTTCTCTGTTTATTCGCCATAATCAAGACCTTAAGCATATTAAAAACCCTAACGAATCCCCTGAAACCTTCGTTCCGCCGCGGCGTGATGTAGACGCTGAAGACCGATCGAAGCTACTCGAGCTCTCCCTCGTCACCAGAAGAACTCCACAGTTCCCTGGATCAATCTACGCTCAATCTGCCTCTGATGTTGATGTCGCCTCATCGCTTCCTTCGCTCCGTAATTTCCTAGGCTCTGACGACGGAGAGAGCGAGAGGGAGATGATAGTTAAGGCGCTGGAGATCAGGCGGAAAGTGACGAAGGAGATTATCAAAGAGTCTTTGGTGAGGAAAGGTCGATTTGGGATCACGTACGCGACTAATGTGACTGATCGTGTGGGTGATTTCGTTGACCATGTGATGATCGAAGCTGCGGCGTTGAAGCGGCTGCCGGAATTTTCAGAGTCGAGGTTCAACCTTCGCGCCAGGACGGTTATAGAGGACTCCAATTTCGTGCCTCTTGTAAGGTCTAGCTTCTACTTCCATAGCTCCTTTTACGTGCTTCTGAGTAGCAGTCTTCATAAGTGCCCATAAGGTGTTCGATGGTTGGTCTCTTCGAAAAAAAACATTTGACTTTCTCTATGATTGAGCATATCGAAAATTGAACTTGAGAGTAAACTCGAAGAAATGAAAGAAGAGTATTCTATGGACCCTTATGCCACAATTGTTCATCATTTGTGCAGCGAAGTGGATCAAGTTAATGGGTTCTTGGGAGTTGAATTTATGTTAGAATATCGTTGGGTTGATTTTAGGGGTTTGTAAAAGTAGTAGTTTTTCATTATGATTCTGAACCATGCAGGTGGTTGAAGCACCATGAGTTTTCGTATAATAGAATTGGGAAGATCATATGCATGTCGAAAGGAAATCTTGACTCCATCAGAATCATGATCGAGTGGCTCAAAACCATTCATGTGAAGGGTGAATTCATTGGAGTTGCGTTCTTGAGATCCGGGGACAACATCTTGCAACGTAGCCGTGAAGAACTAGACGACATTGTTGAGTATCTAGAGAGCAATGGTGTGAGGAGGGATTGGATGGGGTATGTGGTTGGCCGATGTCCCGAGTTACTGTCTTTCAGCATGGAAGAAGTCAAAAGCCGTGTTGATTTCTTCTTGAAAATGGGTATGAATCAGCATGACTTTGGCACTATGGTCTTCGATTATCCAAAGATACTCGGGTTCTTTTCGTTCCAAGAGATGGAGAAAAAGGTATTGAAAGCTATATGTATATGTTGATTCACCATTGTTAGGAATTGTCTTTTGAGTTCATAAATGTGTTGCTTGCCTTAAACCAGATCAGTTACCTGAAAGAGTTTGGGCTTAGCACAGAAGATGCTGGGAGACTATTAGCCTTCAAGCCACACCTCATGGGATGCAGTATCGAAGAAAGATGGAAGCCTCTGGTCAAATATTTCTACTACCTTGGAATATCCAAAGAAGGAATGAAAAGAATCCTTGTCGTGAAACCGATTCTTTACTGTACTGATTTGGAGAAGACAATCGCACCAAAGGTATTTGAACTTCATTATATACTATGAACTCCCCTATACTACATCCAGCAGATTCCATTAACTCAGATTCTTCTGTGTTTTTAAAGGTAAGATTTTTCCAGGATATGGGTATCCCTAATGAGGCCATTGGAAACATGATAGTAAAGTTTCCTTCTTTACTAACAAACAGTCTCTACAAGAAAATCCGACCTGTGGTTAGTGCTATTTCTTTTATGATCCATAAAATGTTATGTTAGTGTTAGTCATAGCATATGATGATTCCAAAATCTAATTTTAATACCGTGTAAGTTGGTCATGCAGGTGATTTTTCTGTTAACCAGAGCCGGGGTAAGCCAGAAGGATATCGGTAAAGTTATTGCATTGGATCCTGCCCTCCTTGGATGCAGCATAGGGGCGAAGCTAGAACCAAACATGAGATACTATGTATCATTGGGAATCCAAATTCATCAACTAGGCGAAATGATTGCTGATTTCCCGATGCTGCTCCGATATAATGTTGATATTCTACGTCCAAAATACCGTTACTTGCGAAGAACAATGATCCGTCCGCTTCAAGATCTCATTGAGTTTCCCAGGTAACATAAAGAAACTTTACAATGCCTTCAAAATGTAGCTTTTAAAGTAATCATGAAGTTATATAATACTTTCTCACAGATTCTTTAGCTACTCACTAGAGCGTCGGATAATCCCAAGGCACACCATTATGGTCGAGAACAGAGTTAACTTCAAGCTCAGATACATGTTGGCTTGTACGGATGAAGAATTTGAGAGGAGAGTGAGAGAGAAAGTGGAGAGAAGAGAGAGATTCGAAGCTGGTCTTGACTCTGAAGATTCTCAGCCGTTGGATGAGACCATCTCCGATGAGGAGATTGCTTTCTCCGACTCTCCGGGAGAAGAGGTTGAATAAGCATAATTGATAGTTGGTAACATAATAGCTGTACATAGCCACCATGTAAATTTAACACATAATTTATAAACGGAAGAATATGTGTATGTGAATTGGTCTCAATTTATAAAATGTTAAAACGAGAATATTCATTTTCCATATCTTATAAAAACAAGTTAACTTAATCATCAATTGATATGAGTCCATAGATTGTGTATAGCACTTTGCTTGTCTTGCAGAGAAGTTTGATCCCCGCAGCAAAATTGAAACAAGGAAGCTGTAACAAACACCGAATCGACATCCATCTCACTTGATTCCAATACGACAGATTGGATTCCGTTTAATGAGATCAAGATCCACCTGTGCAACGAATAACAATAATCCAATGAGACTAAATTACTCTTCAAAAATATGCGGTAGTATCAACAAGAAGTAAGATCTTGTACCTTGTGTCCAAACAGATCGCGGATATTGTCAATGCCGTATAAGATCATTGTTGGTCTGTTTATGAAACAAAAATCATAGAGAATCAGCAATTTCGTTGGTAATCAAAATATGTCCCTCAAAGTCTATTTTCATCTTCTGTGTACCTTTCAAGAGAAAGACCCCATGCAATTACTCGAACATCCTCTGGGAGACCCATTGGTTGTAGCATTTCGGGTCTGAACATGCCAGAGTTTCCAATCTCTACCCATTTCCCTAGCCCTTCATGGTAGCTGGTAAAAGCAGGAGACACAAAATCCTTAGTGTCTGTTTTTTTTTTTTTTTTTTTTGCTCTTAGAGATGATGATTTAATTGTTCGAATTTACCTGAAAATCTCCATGCTTGGTTCTGTGTAAGGGTTGTAGGCAGGCTTGAAACGCAGCTTGGACATCCCTGTAAAAGCATAATCGCATAAGCCTTTGCTTTCGCTCAAGTGACTTTGAAGCATCAAAATAAGAGCAAGCCGGAGAAGTAATAAAGTATTTACCTAATCGTGAGAAGAAGTCTTGTAATACACCAATGAGATCACCCAATGTAAGACCACGATCACAGACCAAACCTGAGCAAATGAGAAGAAACTTTTATTGGAAATTTTGTTGCATTTTCATGATCCTGACTATGAAATTCTCCAACTGTGACAACTCATTAGCTAGTGCAATTACCTTCAATCTGATGGAACTCTGCCAGATGGGTTCGGTCAACAGCCTCGTTTCTGAAGACACGGTCTATAGAAAAGTACTTCTTGGGAGTGAAAGGTTCCTATGGTAAGCAATAAAATGAATATACGACAGAAACAATGTTGCACACTTTGTAAATGCCTAGCCAACTGATTCTCAGAAAGCACGAAATTTCAAGACGTCTATATGCTTCAATATTCATCGAAATTTATGCGTATAGACATAGGTTTAGACGTGAAATGATGCTTAGGTCCGGAAACCATATATGTACGATGCCAACACAAACAAAGCCTTGATTCCCAAAATCAACATTCCAACCCCCACTTTTAGGTATTCACCAGTCAAAATAAACAAAGAATACAGATCACTTGGACAAATGAATAATTGAGAATTGGAAGGGCAAAGTCAAATCTACTCAGACCTTTGCGAGTGCATAAAGCATCCTAGACGAGACCGCCGTTGTGTGGGTACGGAGAAGATTTTTGTTTGCTTCCTCTCTTTTCCAATCATAATTATACCTTTACAATGGAAAAGTCCATGATGAGAGGTTAAAAATTAGTTGACTACTATCAGAGGTAGTAAGCATCAAAACAAGTTGTTACCCTCGCGATCCATCTCCACCAGACTCATGAACTTGTTTCACCCTTTCAACATAATCTTCTGGTAAATCCCTTGTCGTCGAAGGAGCTACAATCAAATATTCACATATCACGATTAAGAGTTAAAATGTCACTGAGATGTCATAAAGCAGCTGAGAGAGAATTGTCCACGAGACCTTTTAGAAAGAAGGTGTCCTGAGAGTCACGAGCAGGGTGCTGCTGAGGCTGGAACAGTGCATCAAAATTCCAGAAGCTACAAGGCAGAGGAAAAGGGTTGAGATCAACCAATGAACAGAAAAGATAACTCCCTTTGTCTTCACGAAGAGCTTAAGATATTCCAAACATCATTTCTGAATAACTAGATGGATTGTGAAAAAGGTTGATAGATTTGCACGAGGTATTGAGGTGCTTTGCTATATAGTATCAAAAGAGATTTACACATCTAATTGATATGATACCTGCTCTCGACAAAGTTGTTTGTAGGCATCTCTTCAAATCTTTGACCACACAATGCTGAAAATCGTTATTCCCCGGTAGCAGAAAAAATGGAAAAATACTAGTAACATGGTAAAAGTCTCACCCCATCTGACAAAATATGTCTTTCAGCTGCTTCCGCACCTGAAGTACACAAGAATAAGAAAAAAATAATAGTCTATAAAAAGCAAAGGTTACTCCAAATTTCTGCAACAGAAAAGGTAACCATCAAGTAGAATATATTTCAGTGTGAGTTATACAAAACACTAAGACACACCGAACTTAAAGTAAAGGGATTCAACAACTTGTTCTATTTGAGTACCTTAAGAAGGGGATGGAGATGCCCAGCATCAACAGGCTGTCCTTTAGCACTGAAGTTATACTCCTTGAATTCTAACTCTTTCCAGCTGCATGTGAGTACCAATTTTTTTGTTATTTGCATTATGCCAAACAATATCGTTAATAAGTTGAAAACGCAAGGAATAGTACACACTTTTGTAGATTTTCTCGAGTCAAATCAGTGGCGAAATTCTTCCTTTTGGGGGCATAATTGGGACCTTTCTTTACAGAATAGCCATTCCATACCCTAAGAAGAAAGGAAGGAAGCTTTAAATAATGCCTCCCAAAAGAAACAATTTACAAATAAAAAGCGCAGTTGGTTACTGTAGTTCTATGAGGTTCCTCTTTTTGAGAGAACTGAGATTTTCTTTGTCAAGTTCCTGAAGGTAAGAAAGGCCAACTTAGTCGAATGAATTTTTTAAGCTGCATAAGAATTCTACATAATCATTTTAAAATAAGATGATACAAACCAGGCCTTCCTGTGTTTGTAAAAGCAGGTTCTTCACTTTATCTTCAACATGTTGAACCTACAACAAAATGGTTCAGAGCTTATGATGCAGACCAAATAGATGCAGAAAAAAAGTCTGCATGTATTACAAATTTAACTAACTCAAGCATTGCATAACCAAACATGAACAGTGAAACCTTGTAATACCTTCCTAGAGACTTGCTTTCCCATTTCCACCCACTTGTTTTTCGCAGCTTGTGAAGAGCCAATCTTGAATACCGAAGGAGCTAGCTTTTTCTGAAACCGTTGTTTTAACATGACATCAAATCCAGGATAAAGGAAATTGAAAGAATCATGAATATATGATAATCACCTGGAGTTCATCTTTGGATATGCTACCTTCCGCAGGAACAGCCAAGAAAAGTTGTGCCTCTGGCGACCCTTCCGCTGCATATTTCTTCCCTTCATCAGTCAAAACCCATGATTCCCGTTTAATGTCCTGCACATCACATTACAATGGCTTTAACCAGTGATTCAATCAGGTGAATTTACATATCCATACATGATCCCATAAGCTAATCACTAAATCCCTCAATCTAAAAAAAAAAGCTAGTTCCCTATGAAACAACGTATAGACCCCTGATTCAGCTTCTCCGCAAACCAAAATGAACCTGACATTTAGTTGAACAGAATGGAGAAGTGGTGGTGTGGTACCTGAGCGTCGATGTAGCGAAAACCATGTAAGCTCTTGATGACATTGACGACTTCGTTGTGGTCAAGGTTGCGTTCGGCGGAGAATTGACCGGAATCTGTGATTTCTTCGTTGCTCTGCAGAAACCCTAGAATTGCCTCCTCCGCCATGTTCAGAGGTTCTCTTCCGGTGATCGTATTTCGCGCAGTCCGCCGTCTGTTTCAAAGAGCTCTGAGTTTTCAGCTTTGCCTACTCCACTCGAACAGTATTAACCGATGCCGTTTTGGAAGAAAAAACCTAAAATTGAATTGAATTTCATTTTATTCGGTTCGGTTCAGTATATTTGGTACAACAAAAATATTTGAGTTTAATATAATTTTGGATTGATGAATTTCGGTTTGGGTAGTTACTATTTTAATTAGAATCAATTAATTTTGCGAACCCTTATTGACATACACGATGTAGAAAGAAACGTGATTAAGCTTATACAAAACCCACAATGAGCTGCTAAAATTGCAGAGTCTCCGTCGGTTATTTTGTGGGATCCAAAGGTTGGTCAACAGAAACAAAGCGGATATTTTTCTACACCTTCACTCGAAACGACAACGTTTTACCTTATCTACGATTCTCAGTTTTCACCTATTTGCATGGGTGTGGCACGTGGCATAGTGGGTGTGCCACGCGGCATATGCAGAAGTTCTCAGTGAACGACTTTCGTCCTCTACATCATCAATGTCACCAAAACAGCAGGCAAAACAGATCACGAGAGGAAGAAGAAAATGAAGAAGATGAAGCACTTGTCCTCCATTGCAAACGACGTCGTTCTTAGATGCTCACGGTATTTCTTCTCTCCCTGGCTATATATTCAGATATCTGTAGATCTATGTTTTGATTAATAGATGGTTAAGGATTGTTGACACTGAAATTAAAGTGTAGATCGTAAACAAAATAGTGTATGGGAAACCAACCTGCGTTGGTCCAGTGGTGAAGGAATGTCTATGTGGGCTTCCGCCACTTAGGTTCGATTCGGGTTGGCAGGGGTTTTCACACGGCTCCTCTGGCCCCGAGATTAGTCGGATCTCATGGCCGTTGATCCGAGAAGTAGCTAGGAGCTCATGCAGTCCGTTGAACCGGAAACCCGACTTATCAAAAAAAAATCAAAATAGTGTATGGGATTTTTTTTTAAAAAAATTCAGAGATCAAAGTAATTTTTTTTTTTTTGAACATCATGTAAGTGAGTAGTTTTGTGGGATTTTCGTATATAAGTGAGCAGTTTTGTGGGATTTTCGTTTCTTAAGCCAAAAAGGACATCAAACCGGTTAAAACTGAATCCTGCCGGTTTAGCATCGGTTTAATTTGGAATAGTGATGGGGTTGGTGACTGATGTTGCAGGGAACTAGAGTCAAGCATTGAGAAAATGGTGGAAGAGTTTGAATGTCAATGGAAGCCTGGAACGGAAGGTACTTACTCGAGGAAGTTTGTTGAATTTTGCAACTCAAAGATGATGAGTCGGCTTTGTGACCAAAACATACCTGAGAGAATAAAAGATGGTTCTTTTACCCGTCTCACGTTCGATATGATGCTTGCGTGGCAACAACCTGATGCAGATGACAATGAGTCTCATTTGGTAACTAATTAATCTCTCAAACATTTGATCACTTGGAATTATAGTCTCGTTAATGCATATGTTTACTTGTGTTCAAAGGAAGCAGTAGGTAAGGAGAGTGAAGACAAGAGGATTCAATCAACCTTATCCCCAGAGCAAGATGACATCTCTCTTTTTTATTCAGACATCATGCCGCTTCTCGTAAGCAAAAATTTTGTTTTTCAAAGTCATGACACTGTTTTAAATTGTATATTAACACTAATTGTACCTCAACTTTTATGTTATGTGTGAATTGATTAGGCTGATCATGAACCAAGTGTGGGTGAAGATGCATTTGTCTATTTAGGCTCAATCGTTCCTCTCCCCGTGGATGTCATTAACGGAAGATACACGTTTGAGACTCTAACTGCTCCTACCGGCTACCAACTTCACTTCCCGGCTTACGATATGTTTGTCAAAGAAATACACAAGTAATTATTCTTATGTAGAGCATATAGTTAGGTTTCTTAGACTCGATCGATATAAATCATGACAATTGCTTTAACTCGATTTATTCTCGTCCGATTTATGTATACTAAGGTGTATGAAGCATTTGCAAAAGCAAGCAAAACCTAAAGGAATCGAGTTAGCGGATGATGAAATTATATTGCATGTTGAAGGAACAATGGCTTCTCAAAGAGTGGTTCGCCACATTAAAGAAACAAGCTGGCCAGGTTTTGTTTCAGTATTATTTCAATCTGTTATGCCTGGCGCCAAGTTTGATTCAAAAGTGATGGCTGCTAACTTCTCAACAAAATGTCTTGACTTTTGTAGGTAGGCTTACTTTGACAAACTATGCACTATATTTTGAAGCCGCGGGAATTATAAACTATGAAGATGCTCTTAAGATAGATCTTACCAAAGACAATACAAATTCTGCAAAGCCTACTTCCACTGGTCCATGGGGTGCCCCTCTTTTCGACAAGGCCATTGTCTACGAGTCGCCTGATCTGTAAGAATGTCTGCATAAGGATTATTTTCCTTGCTTAACTATTGCTAAGCTAAGCTATCTATATTGATTCCCTTTAAATTAGTTCGATTTATATTAACAAGGCCATTGTCTACAAATTTCTATTGACTTTCGATTTAGTGTTGTTTGGTAAAACACATATATTAGGGAAATTACTAGGCTTATAAAATGTTGCCTCATTTGTGTATGACATATAACATATTTACCTTTTTGATGCATTTTTAGTGAGGATGGAATTGTGTTGGCGTTTCCAGAGATGACAAGCTCAACGAGACGAGATCATTGGCTTATGCTTGTTAAGGAGNTGAAGCCGCGGGAATTATAAACTATGAAGATGCTCTTAAGATAGATCTTACCAAAGACAATACAAATTCTGCAAAGCCTACTTCCACTGGTCCATGGGGTGCCCCTCTTTTCGACAAGGCCATTGTCTACGAGTCGCCTGATCTGTAAGAATGTCTGCATAAGGATTATTTTCCTTGCTTAACTATTGCTAAGCTAAGCTATCTATATTGATTCCCTTTAAATTAGTTCGATTTATATTATCAAGGCCATTGTCTACAAATTTCTATTGACTTTCGATTTAGTGTTGTTTGGTAAAACACATATATTAGGGAAATTACTAGGCTTATAAAATGTTGCCTCATTTGTGTATGACGTATAACATATTTACCTTTTTGATGCATTTTTAGTGAGGATGGAATTGTGTTGGCGTTTCCAGAGATGACAAGCTCAACGAGACGGGATCATTGGCTTATGCTTGTTAAGGAGATAACATTAATGCACCAGTTCTTGAGGAAATACAATGTTGAAGCTCCCTTACAAGCATGGGAAGTCCATTCGAGAACAATCTTGGGAATCATACGGTTGCATGCAGCCCGTGAAATGCTGAGAATTTCTCCCCCGGATCCAAAAAAGTTTTTAATATTTAGTTTATTTGAGGAAGTTCCTAAGGGGGACTTCGTACTAGAAGAGCTCGCAGAGATTAGTCTAAAGGTGGGTACTACCAAAAACCCATGTAGCGCAAGCTCCATATTGAGGAATATGAACATGGAACAGCTTGGTAACATATTAAAAGAAGGGGGAGAAGATAAGTGTAAGGAGAAGGGGGAAGTGATTGACAAAGAAGAAATGCTTGCGTCCCTTGAAAGTGCAGTGAATCAATCGAGAGAAGAGGGAAGAGAGATTGAAAAGGCCAAAGCTACGACAACGGAGCTCGAGGAAGAAGGGATTAGTGAAAGTGGAGCAGTTCTTATGGTAAGATGATTTTTGTGATGGGTTAGCATAGTGGTTAGACTTTAAAATCGGATAATCCAAAAAAATGATTGGTTGTTTTATGGTGTATTGAACTGACAATAATGAGGTACATATCTTGCAGGAGTTGATGAAACCACTACAAGACGCATTGCCATGGTTCCAAGAAGTGCTTTATTGGAAAAGGCCTTCTCGTACGCTTTTCATTTTGGCCATTACCATTTTAACCATCTACAAGTGAGTTTTAAGTACCATATATGATCTAGAAGAGTAACTTCATGGTAATATACTATTAATCAAGAAACTAAATGTATGTTACAGGGAGTGGATTGGTAAGGCTATAGCTGCTTGCTTAATATGGGTGGTGGTTAAAATGGCTCAGGCTAGAAATAAGATGGTCCACAAGAAAAGTGAGGATGCGGTAACAGTGAGCACCGAATCGGACCAATCAGCGACCGAGAGCATTGTGTCGGCTCAATATGGCGTAATAAGACTCCACCAGCTGATGCAGCATGTCAATGTCACCATCATGAAGTTGCGGTCCATATATACCTCCAAGGCTACCAAGGTATAGCTACTGTTTATATATCACTTCGAAATTGTTTATGTCACTTCGATTATAAGTTGTCTCTTAATTATATTCTTGAATCGTAGCATGCAAGCATGGTGATGGCGTCGATGATAGTGTTGGCGAGCTTCTTCGCAGTGGTGCCGTTCAAGTTGGTCATCATATCTGGTATAGTATATTGCTTTGTAATGACATCGAGTGTCGGAGAATACATGAGCAACGATCAGAGTAACCGGAGAATGAAGGAGTGGTGGGATTCCATACCTATTGTTCCCGTTCGTGTACTTGACTCTTCTTCCAAGTAGTTCACTTTAATGTGAGATACTAGAAGCTATGTAATAGAGAAAATAATGTTTAAAACAGAGTTTTGTTTTGTAAAATATTTGCAAACATATGTCACTACAACTATTATAATAAATAAAACTAGTGCATTCTCTTGATATTTTTCTTTTATTTATTTTTTTCATGGAAACTAATATATAAATTATAAATTTGTTGACCAAATTGATTTCAATTTGTTTTTGGTACGTGCTAAGTATTGATTTCAATTTGTTTTCGATTCTAAGTATGCTGCCAATGGGTCAACCCGATTTGCGGTTTGATACTTTTTCTTAGGTTTTTAGTTTTTTTTTCTATAAGAAAAAAAATGTTAAAAATGAAACCATATGAAACTGTATTTGTCGATTCGTTTTGGTTTAGATTTCGGTTTATCAGATTCTGAGATAATCAAACCAAACAGTTTTATAAACAAATTTCAGATTGATTTCATTGGTTCAGTTCGATTTTTTTTTTTTGTAGTTTTCCACCCATGTTTACCACGTCACAACCACATACATTCAAAAAAAAAAAATTAATCTTGTCAACGAAACCCTAACGTCAAAAATTACCCCAAACCATTACGATTGTTTCAAATGCCCGTTTTTTGCACATACACTTGTCAACGATTTGGAAAAACAAAAGCGTGGATTCAAAGTTTTCTCGGAAATACCTAGGGGTATGGTTGGAAAGCCAATGTATCAACGACTATCTTGAGGTAAAGGTAGTACCGTTGTAATAATATGTATTTGCTGGTTTTACAACTATGTATAATGTTTTCATACTTTTTTTGCATGCTGAGCTGAAGAAAACGCCTCTTTTCAGAATTCTTGAACGCGGTTTGGAACATGGCATTGGAACCCATCTGAAGCGTGTACTTGACCGTGAAGTGAGTCGCGAACGAAGTTAAACCCTTCCATAGGGCGCAAACTCCTTCGGAACGAACCACAGTGGAGCCGCAGTGCGCGATTCCCTTGTACACGCCGCCACGATCTAGCTGGAGACGCGTCTTGATGACGTCAATCGGTTGCAGACAACAAGCCTCGACGACTCCGCCGAGCGACCCCGAGACAACCTTCAAGTACGGCGGAATTGACGCCTGGTTCTTGGGTTCCATACTCGGCGCCCTCGGCGCCACCACCATTTCTGGATCCTCGGCTGAGAGAATCAAAAGTCCTCTCGAGAGAGGTCGCGTTACGCCTATCTCTTATACTTGTTCGCCTTCCTCTCTCTTATTACAGACTCCTCTTTATTTATTTGTATTTTTTTATTGAATCGAAGGACGAGAGATTAGCAAAATCTTTTCTTCCTAAGCTATCAAATCGAAACTTGTATACTTCATTTCCCTTTATAAATGAAAACAAGTATGAGAGACAAAATGACATTTTTCTACACGTGTCATTCTCATAATAATTTGTTTATGTAAATAGAGCAACCAAAAAAAAAAACTTCTTCTCTTCTAACAAATTGATTTATCTGAAATTAGAAGAAGAAAACAAAAAAGATTAGTAAAAGCTTAAAAGGGGAACTCAGTTAGACTGCAACCCACGGCTACTCTTCGTCCACGATGTTCAAAGATTCCACACTCATCTCTCTTTTACATACTGTTGGAACGATTGTCATCGTTTATACTTTGTAACTAAAAAAATCTCATCAACATATCAAACACTATTATCACCATTTGCCTTAGAGGTAATTACTAGGGATGGGGTTTTTTGAATTATGGATGTTGAAAAATAAGTTTTAGTAGGGATCAAATTTTATTTCGATTCGATTCAATTCCAAAAACTTATAACAAATATAAACATAATTAACTCATTTTGCATAGAAAAAAAAAAAACAGAAAGTGTCAAAATCGTAAGTAAGTTTCAAAAAAGTGACTATGGGTACAATTATCTAAAAAAAAAACACACAAATTTTATTTTAAAAAGAAAAAAAAATATAAACACACACATTTCTCCAGAAAAGCATGATCGATGAAAAAAATAATTACATTTAAAAAAGTGCTAAAAACTAACTAAACCTAAATAAAGTGACAAAATCTGCAAAATACCCAAAGATATAATCATTTGAGTATTTAGTAAGATGTTATGAGTTGGAAATAAACTCAAAGTTGTCATGGATTAAAATAAAAAAGTGTAAAAAATGTCACCCAAAATAATTAGTTTAAATTTTATGTGACCGTTTAAAACAGTTTTTTTTTTTTACCAAATTTAGTATATCATAAAGTACCAATTTTTTCTTCCATCTTATAGCGATTTCAAAAGTTTTAGATATTTTTTTGTTTAGTCTTATAACCTCATTTTTTATGCAAACTTAAAATTCACAAGTTAAAGGTGTACAACACAAATGTCGGAGAAATATTCGGATCGCTTTAATTGTCGATTAATTCAAGATATTCGATAGAGCAACTCCATTTATCTTACTAGAAACCATCATGATCCTGCTGGTGTTTCATGAAATCACTCGCTTCCTTGTCAATTGACGCGCTTTCTTGCTGGAAAAGATGTTTTCTACATGTTTCCGCCCAATTACATATTGTTTCAAAACATTAGCTCTCGATTTTTAGATGATAAAGTTATATGTTCATCTCGATTAACCAAATTGTTTTTTTTTTTTTTTTTGACCAAAAATTAACCAAGTTGTTTCCTTTTAGTTTATCAACATCTAGTAAAAATGATGTTCTCCGGCGACTACCACACAACTCAACCGTCTGACATATCTTAAAACTTCAACTTGAACAACATATATGGATTAGTGATCATATATCTGGTATCAGAGCCAAGATTTATGTTTTGATTGAATGAATCTTTGTTTATGACTGATTGTTTAGAATGTTCTGAAAACAAATCCTCATCATGTCTATTTCTAGTCATTCAACGATCAATTCCCAGTTTGCTATTTCTACCTTACAAAAAATAAAAACCGTTCATCTTTTTCTGATATTCATTCCCTATATGAAATTGAGTACGTTCCAGGAGACCAATTGCCTGAAACTACTTTTCCACTTGTAAATCCGTATGAATACTTTGCCAAAAAGCTTGGTGTTTTCTCTATCAAAAATGTTTGACAGCTCATACATCCATCATCAAGCAAGAAGGTTCGAGAATACGTTCAGTCAAGCAAGTTCTCATCTTGCCAAGTCCCCGCCACGGAAGAAGAACAATTTATCTCACTCAACATACCGGAAGGACTACCAAAGTTATGGCAGCAACAAGGATATACTCACCTACACTTTGGAGTAGTACGAATCAGGCTAACCCTACATGCTCGAAAAGGTCTACCGGTCATAGCACGAATCGCTTTGGTCGACTCTAGACTAAAGTCGTATCAGCAAGCCTGCGTCGGTACGGTTCAAACAACATTAAACGCTGGAATAGTATTCATAACACTGTTTCCAAACTTTAATGTCTCTATGCAAGATCCCAATTTGCTAAAAACGCTTAAAGTCCAACTACAACTGGTTGGAGCGCCTATGCAAGAAAATAGCGTTGTAGCGACGCTACATCACCAGATCGTCTACCGTATCAAGAATCATGCTCTTGACCTTATATTACCCTCATCTGACGAAGCACTTTACCTCGAAGTCACATCTGCTTCACAAGCTCCAAGTACTACTCAGATCCCTCGACAAATCTCTCGAGAAGAGTTAATCAAACGGATACCAGAATCATGGGTTACAAGCTACGAAAAGCTACATCAAGCAGCCCAAACACCGGTCCAAACATCCGAAGTAAGCTTCCATTCACGCAACGATGGAACAACGGAGATCAAGTTTGACAAGCCGAGATCATCTTCATTCCGAAAGCAACTGTTCACACAATTTGCTATCCAAATTGATGAATACGAGTTCCAAGGTCCATACAAAGAGCAATACCCGAAGCTGATCTCTTTTGGACAAAACGGACAAGTGATGTATCCCTTCAAGGACGAAAACTGTCATCAATATTTTGACGTCTGTTCTTGCACGGCCTGCACAGCAGACTCCTATAAATCCGATGACGAGATTCGCCAACTCGGCGAAGGAAACGAGCGATATGAATACATAGTGCAATATTCTGACAAGAGGAAGACATCTAAGCCAGAAATCATGATGATAAGTGAAGACAATTTTCCTCCACCAGAAGATTTAATCACTGATAATATATCCCATAGTCCAAAGGTTCTTTCCAAAGCAATAAACTCCTCCGGTCCAGATCAGCTGAGCCAAGGAGAAAAGGTTCTCAACTGGCAATCGGAAAATGCTATGGCTCAGAATCGACTACTTACCACTATCAATCAGAAGATTGACCAGTTTGCAGATGGTTACAACAAAAGATTGAGTGTTCTTCAAAACTCAATCTCGGAGATCCATAATCGACTCAATACTCTCCATCAAGAAATGATGTCTATGGCTCAACATATGATGGTCAACACTTCTCAATTTCAAGGCAAAGAAGCTGAGATGACTAATCTCAAATTTCAGTTAAAAGACCTCCAAAGATGCCTTGAAAGTATGGTACAACAACGAAATTCCTCCGACGCATACCTTCCTCACCTCGGGAACCTGTCTTCAACAATGCCTATGTATCCGGGAACTTATTCTCCAGGATTCCTTTCTGGTGATCAATATCAACGGCCAAGACGCCCGGTCCTTGGATTCTTATCTTCCGATGAAGCGTTCACATCTCGATATGGCGTAACTACTACAAACAATTTCAAGCCATGACCCATGCGAGACAAAGCAAGAAGACCGAAGGAATCAGAATTTCGTGTCAACCCGACTAAGAAACAAACCATCACCTTCTCTCAATCTAGTCAAGAATCTCTCGACCACGACAAAGACAAAGGAAAAGATATAGGAATGATCGAATTTTCAATGACTAATTTGCTTGATCATCTGGTTGATCGAGACAAAAATCCTGAAAGGACGAAACTTACACCGTCACGAGAGTTTCTGGTCAATGATTCACTACCGACACCAATGATCAGCTGCTTCTCAGACTCAAGCTCCTCTTATTACAGAACTGATTTTGAAGAGGAATCCCTACCAAAGCAGTTCGCTATAGGAGAACCACCAAAACACGAGCCAGATATAGACGAAGTATTTTCAAACGATGACAAAATGGGTGGCACACCCTTCCAGGAACAAGAAATGCCGGCAAGACAATTCGCCTCCAAAGTCATAACATTCACGTTCGATGATATTCCCTTTGAAAAATGGAATGATCGTCTTGACGAATTTCACGCCTGGATGAATTCTGAAGCCATTACCTCATCTTCGTACCTCGTCATACAACAGTTTGCGGCACGACTTTCGGGTGCACTCAAGGAATGGTGGAATTCGCTTGGCGAATACAGACAACAACAAGTCTATCAAACCACCATACCGTTGCTTCTTGGAGAAATTCACAGAGAATTCATAGGCACCCCAACCCACCTCAAAGAGAAACTACAAGAAGAGTTCTTCACAACAAAATGTTGTTCGCTAAAGAAAAGAGATCTCGCAAATCATTTCGAACATCAAACTCGACGGTACTATGCGCTTAACGGCCTTAATAATCCAAGCCTTAAACAAGTCTACCTCTCCTCCATTGATGATTATCTGAGCCAACAAACAAAGCTCAATATCAGAGACCAATGCCAAACAGTCGAAGAGATCTCTATCGGACAAATCCAACAATACGTCTTCAGAACACTCGATAAACTTTGCAAGCAAAAGGAGTTATGGACGGAGTTTATGGATAAATCGAAGCACTTATCCAAAGTATGTGCAAGACCAGATCTATCAATCAAATGTTCAAAGTCCAAGAAACATTACTCGTGTGAAGATAAAGGCAAAACTCGGCATTTCGGAAAATCAACACATAAACCCAACTTTGCAAAATTCAGACGCAAATGGTTTTTCAAAAGAAAGCAAAGCTTCAAAAAAGAGACAAAATGCTTTTTATGCCACAAAGAATGACATTTCGCCAAGAACTGTCCAAATAGTTCAAAGAAAAAGCGGCAGTATCTCATCAACTCAATATCCAATATTGCAGAAGATATCGATCTCGACAATCATGATCTCGAATCGGTGCTTTCATATGACAGCGATGACAAGGATGCTATCTGTGGCTACTCGGATTCCGATGTCTCTGAATCCTTTGACGATGAAGAATGCTTCTTCAAGATCACTCAAGTACCTCGTCAGGAAGAAATACAAACACCGCATTTACCGGTAACAATCTTTGATCCTTCAAGAAACGAAGTTCCAGTCCATGCTATTGCTTTCATAGACACGGGAGCCCATACAACGATAATGAATCCCAAAATCCTTTCATCATCCATGTGGCGTCCATACCAACAAGAATTCATAGTGGCAAATTCAGGGTCATTAGCAATCAAGCTCAAATCAAAGCCAATCACCATTGAGCTCTTTCCAGGGTGTCAAATAACTACAGAAGTTCTAAGATCTTCTGCCCCTGGTAAAGACCTAATCTTGGGATGGGATTCGTATTATACGCTGAAAAGGAATTTCGACATTTCGATCGAGCCAAGAGGAATAAGATGGAAGACTCTCTACAAAGCCTTCACAACAATACCGCGACTACTCACAATTGAAGGACTTCCGTCCCCCGAATTCAGAAAATCTTTGAATTGTTATTGTTGGTAGATTTGTTAACGCATGGTGGTAGATTTGTTGATTAAAAAAAATCTTGTGTAGATTTGTTTATTTGAATGGTGGCAGATTTGTTTACTTGGTGGTAGATCTAATTAACTTTAGGGTTTGGTAGATTTATTAAATAGTGGCAAATGCTTGTAAGGTTTGGTAAATTTAAGGTTTTATCTCCGATATGTATATGAGCGTCGCGACCTCGGACCAGTCACCGACCATATTTTCGGCATCTGAAAATTTCTGTGACACTTTGAAAATGTCAAATGAGTAATCCCTTTGAATATCGCATGACAAAAGAGTTATTTTCAATTGATGGTATATTTAGGTTCATTTGGTTTATTTTCAATTGATGGTGTCAAATTGATGGTATCTCCGACAGGTTCCTGAGCTTCGCGACGGTGGACGAGTCTCTGGCTTCGTTTCAGCGTATTTTTTTACGAGAATAATTGATGGTAGATTTGGATTTTGTAGAGTTGTTTTTGAAATGATGGTAGATTTGTTTTTGAATTTGTAAATGATGGTAGATTTTTTTTTGAATTGATGGTTGTAAACAAAATATCCATGACGATATTTATGACGATATTCAAAAGGTGCTTGACAAATCAATCACTTTATTTACTTTCATGTTTGCTTAATATGAATAACCAAAATGAGGGAGATTTTAACTAATAATACATGGACCAACCCAATAATATGGAATAAATTAAAATATGTATTCATACTATATATCAAGAAAGAAAACAAGAAAGAAAACAAACAAGCACAAACCCAAAAAGAAATTACAAAACTCATATGTCATTTCACACACATACTTACATTTTCATAATTTACTTATGTTGATTTGATTGTTGATTAATGTGATTCCGGAAACATCCTTATCTCCATTTACCCCGCACTAACCACCAGTTTCGAACGATCGCTTAACAAATATCCAAATATTCAAGCGTATGACTTGATGCAGATAAAATCACTAGTACAACTTTTGATATGTCATTGACATTTTAATACTTGACAACTGCATATCCACTGATAGATACGTTAAGCTTGTGATTTAAGATGAAATGAAAGGTTAACCAAAAACAAAAATCATCAAACAAAATAAATCTACCATCATTACAATAAATCTATCATCAAACAATAATTTTTCTCATACTTAGGCTGGTGGCAACCCTAGATCTTCACGATGAGTGCCTGTTTTTTTCGCAAATCTGAGATTGTTTCGAGGGAAAAATTGTCATTTGTTAGTGTGCAGTATACAAAAAGTCTACCGTAAATTACAATCATTAAATCTGCTGTCAATACAAATCTACCACAACGCAACCACGTTAAATCTACCAACTCAATATAAATCTACCAAATTCATGTAGCTGACGAGATTTAATAAATTTACCGTCATTACAGATAAATCTATTGCTTTTTTAATAAATCTACCGATTTTATATAAATTTGATGTGTCTAAAAATAAATCTACTACCATTACAAATCTAAGAACCAAAGTTTTTACCTATCTTAAATTCACCACCATTAATAATAAATATACCATGTTAAGAATAAGTCTACCACGACAGTATTAATCTACTGTCATCACAATAAATCTACTGTCACCAAAAAATGAACCATTCAATGATAAGTCTGTCGCCATTACAAAGAAATCTACCGCAGAGAAAACTAATCTACCATCAAAGGAAATAAATCTACCAATTTGGTCAAACATCTACCAAAAAGTCAACTAATCGTTCGTTAAATCTACCAACCCTTAACAAATATGTTATTATTACAAATAAATCTACCAACAAATTAATAAATACCGCCAAAAAACATATCTACCACCTCGTAAAAATATGTCTACCGAAATAAATCTACCAAAACTCATCAAATCTACTATCCTTCAAACAAATATAATGGACGAAAAATAAATCTATTGGCTGAAAATAAGTCTACCGAAAATAAATATATATGCCATCAAAGAACGGTAGACTTTCTTAAGGTTAGTAGACTTTCGTAAGTGGGCGCGTTGGTTTTTCTGTAAATAGAACATTTGTCTACATAGAAACAAAATAGAAATGACAGTTTCGTATTAAAGTTTTTGTCAACAAAGTCCAAAAGGGTAAAATCGGTACCCTAGGTTATTATAGTAATTTTGAAAAATTAGCATTGTTTTAGTAATTTCAAGACTTTTGAAAGTTATTTTAGTTACTCTCCCTAAGAAGAACTGGAAAGTTTCTGCGGCACACTTATAAAACATTAAAAATAATTTTAAAGATGAGTTTATTTTGTTTTTTAGTTATATTTCTAACACGTTTGTAGTATATAGCGAATCAATTTTTAGGAAAAAAACCGCAAAGACTTGATGATTAATCTGAATGATAAAAAATAGCGGAATTATGTTTTCAGAATATTGAAAACTTGAAAACTGGTATACCATTCGTCACTTCTGAATTTGTTAAAAATTATTATGTTAACTCACTAGCAAATAAAGATATTTTTTGGCTTAGAAAAATTATAACTAATGTAAATTTTATATAATAATTAACTGCGTGCATGTGAGATTATTAGATCTATGAAATATGTTGAAACAATTTTATTTCGTTGATTTATTCCTTTAAATATATAGAGACATGTTGACCATATCCAAAATGATATTACCAAACAAGAACATATTCAATCATATAATATGATTATGAAGAAGGAGCTTCAATGGGACCATAATATGATGGCGGAGGACTTTTCTTGCAACAACAAATTATACGATCGGTTTTCGAATCTCTTTTTACACATATTCCTCCGTAACTTGTCTCGTCGCATTGTGCTTTGCACTGTGAACATGATATGTTTAGATCCAAACATATGAGCATTTGGTATGAACTTGCTTGTCCTGTAATTGATAATAAAAAAAAATGTAACCATATATTCAAATATCACCATCACCAGAAATTCAGCTTTTGTATTTAAAAGTTATATAACAAATTACTTACGTGAGAAGAAAAGCAAGAAAATGGTTGATATCAGAAGGAAACATGTTCCATAAGCATGTGAAGATTTGTTGCTTTTCATTTTCCCTAGATATCTAATTTTGCTTTTTTTTTTTTTTTTGAGTTTGGTTGCAGAATTTTTTGTTGAATTTCTAGCATGCTCCTTATTTATGTCTTATGGTGGGTCAAACAAATATCCAACAATTAATAAAACAAAAGTTGTTTCCATACAAATTTAGTTTGAATATTTGTGGTAACATTGTATCTTACCTAAAAAGGGCAAGTATTTCATTTTTCACTCTGTTTAGGGTCTTATTCAACTTTTGTTATTTGGAGAACAAAAAGTCAATAGTAATCTGATAAAATGTTGACAACAAAATAATTAAATGCGCCTTTCTATAAAATAATTTGAATATGAGCTATCTAGTATAACACCGTTACCAATGTATCGACGCCAATGTGTTTTTTAACCTTATAAGGGCAGAGATTTGATATCCCTTTGCAGCTCAGGGTCGGAGAACTGGCGACCAACGAGACGCTTAAATTGGGATATGGAATTTTTGGGGTATGCATTTATAAGGTTCAGAGTATTTGGCCCTGACATATTTTGTTTTCAGCTAAGCGACAAATACCAGGAATATATCACTGATTCAGAGAGGGAAGCATTTCTGGCGAGACTGCAGGAAGTGGAGGATTGGTTGTATGAAGATGGGGAAGATGAGACTAAAGGTGTGTATGTTGCAAAGCTCGAGGAGCTCAAGAAGGTACTACACATGATGGCACTTTATTATGTTTAAAAAATCTTCTTCTTTTTTCGAATGTTTGTTTTAACAGAGCTTGGTGACTGGTCTTTTGTAGGTGGGTGACCCTATTGGAAAGCGTTACAAGGAGTCGCTGGAAAGAGGGTCGGTGATTGATCAGCTTAGTTACTGTATCAACAGCTACAGAGAGGCAGCTGTGTCTAATGATCCCAAGTTTGACCACATTGAATTGGCAGAGAAGCAGAAGGTAATGATTTGGCTCATCTCGAAAGCAGACCAAATGCTAAGATTCTCATGAGAAGAAATTGTTGAATGTTTTTCATGTTGTGCAATAATGAAGGTTTTGAACGAGTGTGTGGAAGCAGAAGTATGGCTGCGGGAGAAGAAGCAGCAGCAGGACACGCTTCCCAAGTATGCCACGCCGGTTCTCTTGTCAGCTGACGTTACAAGCAAGGCGGAGGCATTGGACAAGTAAGCAAAGCTTCTTATTTGTTTCTCCCAAGAGAAATGTTATATGATATTATAGTGAATGACCCAGCTTTGGATGTTTGGCAGGTTTTGCAGGCCTGTAATGACCAAACCAAAGCCGGCGGCTAAAGTGGAGGCACCACAAGCCAAGGAAGGTGAGGCGGCGGATGAGGGTAAGAGTGAGCCACAGCCACCGGCCTCAGGCGAACCAATGGAGACAGAGAATCCCACCCAAGGTAGTGCGTAATAAACCACGAGAGAGAGAGAGATGGTGTTGTATCGATTTTGTTTTTACCATAGTGGAACCTCTTTTTCTGGTTCCGCTATTATTTCCCGAAAGATACTCTATATTTAATTTCTTCGTTTCGATAACAATTTTTAGGAAGCATCTTTTTATTTTCCTTGTGGTTTATCTTGTTATTCTTCTCTAGAAATTGTTATTGAAAGTAATGCAGTTTCGTTGAACTTGTTAGTTATTACATATCTTTCTGAACTGGTTTTTATCACACACTGGAGTGTTAATGTACATATTTGATCTCCCAAAGCTCAACATCTTCACCTCTATCATAACCCTTGGTGTACTGAGGGATCTGTGTGTCGTCGATGCGCTTGCCCACAAAACTCTTGTCCTCTTGCTCACCTGTTCCATGCCACTTTTTATTTAAACATGTTTTTTGACTTTTAACATTGGGAGCACAAAGGACACATCTTACAAAGTCCATCTTCTTTGATGTAGCTTCTAAAGCAGGCGTAGCCATTGGCAACAACGTTGAGATCATCCAGGCTGAAGTTGTATCGTTTCTCCAATCCCAAATATAGCACCTGCAAATTCACATATGTATCTCTCTCTCTCTCTCTCTGTACATGTGGTGGTTGCTTTAAGCATTTTAAAGTGAACAAGCACAAGACCATCCAACTGTTACCTTCTCACAACCGANACAGTAGATTTGATGAGTTTTGGTAGACTTATTTTGGTAGACATATTTTTACGAGGTGGTAGATATGTTTTTTGGCGGTATATTTATTAATTTGTTGGTAGATTTATTTGTAATGATAGCAGATTTGTTAAGGGTTGGTAGATTTAACGAACGATTAGTTGACTTTTAGGTAGATGTTTGACCTAATTGGTAGATTTATTTCTTTTGATGGTAGATTAGTCTTCTCCGCGGTAGATTTCTTTGTAATGGCGACAGACTTATCATTGAATGGTTCGTTTTTGGTGACAGTAGATTTATTGTGATGACGGTAGATTAATGCTGTCGTGGTAGACTTATTCTTAACACAGTAGATTTATTATTAATGGTGGTGGATTTAAGATAGGTAAAAACTTTGGTTCTTAGATTTGTAATGGTAGTAGATTTATTTTTAGACACGGCAAATTTATATAAAATCAGTTGATTTATTAAAAAAGCAGTAGATTTATCTGTAATAACGATAGATTTATCAAATCTCGTCAGCTACATGAATTTGGTAGATTTATATTGAGTTGGTAGATTTAACGTCGTTGCGTTGTGGTAGATTTGGATTGACAACAGATTTAATGATTGTAATTTACGGTAGACTTTTTGTATACTGCACATTAACAAATGACAATTTTGCATTCGAAACAACCTCAGATTTGCGAAAAAACCAGGCACTCATCGTGAAGATCTAGGGTTGCCACCAGCCTAAGTATGAGAAAATTATTGTTTGATGGTAGATTTAGTTTGTTTGATGATTTTTTTTTTTGGTTAACCTTTCATTTCATCTTAAATCACAAGCTTAATGTATATGTCAGTGGATATGCAGTCGTCAAGTATTAAAATGTCAATGACATATCAAAAGTTGAACTAGTGATTTTATCTGATCAAGTCATACGCTTGAATATTTGGATATTTGTTAGGCGATCGTTCGAAACTGGTGGTTAGTGCGGGGTAAATGGAGATAAGGATGTTTCCGGAATCACATTAATTAACCCTCAAATCAACCTAAGAAAATTATGAAAAGGTAAGTATGTGTGTGAGATGACATATGAGTTTTGTAATTTCTTTTTGGGTCTGTGCTTGTTTGTTTTCTTTCTTGATATATAGTATGAATACATATTTTAATTTCTTCCATATTATTGGGTTGATTCATGTGTTATTAGTTAAAATCTCCCTCATTTTAGTTATTCATACAAAAGAAACATGAAAGTAAATAAAGTGACTGATTCGTCAAACACCTTTTGAATATCGTCATGGATTGTATTACAATCATCAATTCAAAAAAAAATCTACCATCATTTACAAATTCAAAAACAAATCTACCATCAATTCTAAAACAAGTCTACCATCATTTCAAAAACAAATATACAAAATCCAAATCTACCATCAATTATACTTGTAAAAAAATACACTGAAACAAAGCCGGAGACTCGTCCGCCGTCGCGAAGCTCAGGAACCTGTCGGAGATACCATCAATTTGACACCATCAATTGAAAATAAACCAAATGAAACTAAATATACCATCAATTGAAAATAACTTTTTTGTCATGCGATATTCAAAGGGATTACTCATTTGACATTTTAAAAGTGTCACCGAAATTTTCAGATGCCGAAAATATGGTCGGTGACCGGTCCGAGGTCGCGACGCTCATATACATGTCGGAGATGAAACCTTAAATTTACCAAACCTTACAAGCATTTGCCACCATTCAATAAATCTACCAAACCCTAAAGTTAATTAGATCTACCACCAAGTAAACAAATCTGCCACCATTCAAATAAACAAATCTACACAAGATTTTTTTTAATCAACAAATCTACCACCATGCGTTAACAAATCTACCGACAATAACAATTTAAAGATTTTCTCATTCCTCACCGGAAATCTCTCCTTTCACAGAAATATCGTGTACTTCACCACCGCTTTTGCAAGATATCTGCCACAAAAACAAAATTAGGGTTTACTTTTTTCTCAAAAATTAACAATTTGGACATTGCTGCCGCTTCTCGAATCGGCTTCGCCCAAACTACGCCGGAAGTTCCTCCATTTCCTCGTCGGCAACTCGACTCCCCTTCCGTCGCATCGCCCAGTGACGCTTCGGCCCGTCGCTTCACAAACCTCGCCGAAGAAGACCAAAAGACTCGAGAAAAAAAATTACTTAATTACCTAATCGACGCCGGAATCTATGGACGTGAACCGGGAAGTCGGAATCGATGTTGTAGTCGCACTTATCTTGAGCTTCACCGTTGGCGGATGAGAGAGAGAAGATTTGGAAGAAAAAGAAGAAAAAATGAGAGAGAGAATAAAAAATTAATATTTTTTTTAGTTTTATAATTATTATTTTTTGTAAAAAAATATTTTTGTTATTAAAACGAAAAAATGTCATTGAAAAACTTTTGGCAATTTTTGAATGTTAGTTTAGTTTTAGGAAGTTGAGACAGAATTATTCTAGTAAAAACACAAATTTTGAAGATTATTCTAGGTAATTTTCAGTTTTTTAGTATTCGATCATTCAAATGACATACAAGAATAGCCTAAACAAACATCGTCGTTTACCGTAATATGAAACAAAATATTGGAACGTTACAAAACAATGTACATACGATATGTACATTAGTGCCACAAGAAAAATTAAGAGATAATTAGGTAACTGATAATATATAAAGAATAGCCTTTAGCCATATCGGAAATCCAGTGCCACATAGCGTACGAACGCTCCAGGCAATATTATCCTAATCAAAAGCCACTCAATTGGTTTAATGATGGCAGCCACACACTACATCTTGAGCAATTGAGGCAACCACTACACAACCTTTGTTATCCTCACACTCCTCATACTTTTAACTGTCCACTGAAATGTGAAATCTTCACCTTCTAAGTCAATGATGCTGTGGATATTGGAGAAAGCTCGCCTACAGTAGTTTTTAAAATTTAATTATATATTTTAAAACACTTTTATTTTAAATAAATGAACTTATAGAAATATGTTGACAAAAAAACTTATAGAAATATATCACGTGTCATTATACAATTGACTGCATCCATTTTGTTTTATAAGATAATTTACCAAAAACAACAACTATCAATTAGTTTATTTATACACTTAAAAGAAAAAAGATTTCTTTCTTAATTTACTGATGATAGCAAAAACGGGTTACATGTCCATATATATATGCCCACACGCTCCTTCTCTATTAAGACAAAAACAAGAACCCAATCGCTCAGAGAGAGACGAGAGAGAGTATATGGCGATATCTCTAGATCAAAACAACGCATTTGGTTGGTCAGCCAACGACAAATCCGGCATCCTCTCTCCATTTCATTTCTCTAGAAGGTTTCTTTCTTTTTAGAGATCAGAGATTTGATGTTTTTGATTGATGATGATATAAGTAATATTGTCTTTGTTTTGGTGTTATATGTATAGAGAGAATGGTGACAACGATGTAACAGTGAAGATATTGTTTTGTGGTGTTTGCCACTCTGATCTTCATACCATCAAGAACGATTGGGGATTCTCTCATTACCCTATCATTCCCGGGTATCCCAAAAAATTCTTTTTACCATTTCTTATTATAATCTCTGCAAACTATGTAAAGATTCAAACATTCGGATCGAAGTTTTGACAATGGCGGATAAAGAAAATGTTTTCATAATATATACGAATATTATGAAGAAAAAAAAATGTTATTCATGGTCCAAATTTTGAATACAAATACCTTGTAGATATTTTCATGGCTATTTATGGTCCAGATTATTTTTATTCCTTTTTAGGATATCTTTATTTGCTTTATAGGATATATATCTTGGTAAATAGGGAATAAAGAAAGAAATTATGGAGACTTTATTACATTTTTATAAAGCAAAAGGAAAGAGTTTCAGTTTGATACAAAAAAAACCCGCTCTATATATATGCTTTGTTTGAGTTTAGATTAGAAAATTATTTATGCATTGTATATGGCTTTTAGAAAGAAAAAAAATGCAGTAGTAGGTTAAATAAATAAAAAAATTACAGTTAGATTACCATTAAGGCATTACTAATGATAATTTCGATCGTTAACAACTACTTTCGTTCGACTATTTTTTTGTTTATTTGCTAGGCATGAAATCGTTGGAATCGCAACAAAAGTTGGTAAAAACGTGACGAAGTTCAAAGAAGGAGACCGAGTAGGAGTAGGAGTGATAATCGGTTCATGCCAATCATGTGAATCATGTAACCAAGACTTGGAAAATTACTGTCCACAACTCGTATACACATACAACTCTAGCTCGATTGACGGAACCAGAAACCAAGGAGGTTATTCCGACAAAATCGTTGTCGATGAACGCTTTGTCCTAAGCTTTCCCGATGGTTTACCGAGCGATTCAGGCGCACCGCTGCTCTGTGCTGGAATCACTGTGTATAGTCCTATGAAGTATTATGGTATGACTGAAGAAAAAGGGAAACATTTAGGTGTGAGTGGACTTGGTGGGCTTGGTCATATCGCTGTGAAGATTGGTAAAGCCTTCGGTTTAAAAGTTACTGTGATTAGTAGATCATCGGAGAAAGAGAGAGAAGCGATTGATCGACTCGGTGCTGACTCGTTTCTCGTCACAACGGATTCTCAAAAGATGAAGGACGCAATTGGGACTATGGATTTCGTGTTGGATACGGTATCGGCAGAACATTCTCTTCTACCGTTGTTTAGTTTGCTTAAAGTGAATGGAAAGCTTGTGACTTTAGGCTTACCAGAGAAGCCACTCGAGCTACCAATCTTCCCTCTGGTTCTTGGTAAAAAAAAACCGATCATGAAAGTTGTGATTTTATGTATTGCGTGTTGCACAAGTAATGATAAGGGTTTTTGGTGTTCTGTTACAGGTAGGAAAATGGTGGGAGGGAGTCAGATTGGAGGGATGAAGGAGACACAAGAGATGCTTGACTTCTGTGCCAAGCATAATATCGTTGCGGATATCGAACTCATAAAGATGAGTGATATCAACTCTGCGATGGATCGGTTGGCTAAGTCTGACGTCAGGTACCGGTTCGTGATCGATGTGGCTAATTCATTGAATCCTTTTTGAGTCATAATCTGAGATTAAAGAACATATCGACCATTGAGTCTTGGTCTAGACTCTGTTGTGGCCTTTGTTTGTTTCTATTTTCATTTTTTTTTATTTAATTTCTCGTGTTTCATCTATGGTGTAATGAATAAAGCAAGGATTCAGAGATTTTCTGGAGGATGGTTACAAAAGCATGAATACATTTTCTTATTGGAGAAGTTACTTGTCTTTTCTTTCTATACTCTGTTTCCAGGTATTGTCTGGCTATTGTTCAAAAACAATTACTGAGAAAGATACATTTTCTTGTTGAACACGTTACTTTCTTTGCTTGGGTTTTGGATTTCTCATGCCCATGGAAATACTACGTCGACGAATTATTGTTTCAGGCAAAAGGCTAATCCAAGTAACATAAATAATTGTGTAAGCCCAATAGATCGTGATTTACAACAGAGAGGATTCATCACTCATATATCATTCATCAATGATCGCTATGCTTTATTTGTAGAAACTTGGTTCTTCAGATGTTAAGCCTATATTCCAGCATCAAATGCAATGTTCCAAGGACATTTGAAGCAACATCCTTAACAAGTGTTCTTCCTTGTGCTATACTCTGATATAATCAGAAAAAATGTTGTTCTGTACTAGTAGTGAATCTAGTAGTGAATCTAATTAATGCTAATAATTCTAATTCATTGAATCCAGTTTGAGTCATAATCTGAGATTAAAGAACATATCGACCATTGAGTCTTGGTCTAGAGTCTGTTGTGGTCTTTGTTTGTTCCTGCTTTCATTTTTTTTTTTAATTTCTCGTGTTTCATCTATGGTGTAATGAATAAAGCAAAGATTCTGATATTTTATGGGGGATGGTTACAAAAGCATGAATATATTTTCTTATTGGAGAAGTTAGTTGTCTATTCTTTCTATACTCTGTTTCCAGGTATTGTTGTTTATAAACAATTTTCTTGTTGAACAAGTTATTTTTTTAATTATTATTAGTATTTTTTTTTTGCTTGGGTTTTGGATTTCTCATGCCCATGGGAATACTACGTCGACGAATCACGGTGAGGTTTCAAAGATTGTACATAGAAAAATCGTAACATAGCAATGAAGAAATTAGCTAATAATCAAAATCCACTTTTTAGATGTGATTAAAGAACATATCGACCATTGAGTCTATTAGACACAAGCCCAAGTAATGAAATGCATGCTCAATCAATGAAGATAAAAGCTCATGTGTATTAGGATTGTCTCTAACAAGATAGATTGATATACATATGGTTGTAATGTGAATGGAAGAAGTAACCTTCGAGAGTTGGAATTGACAACTCTCCTTCTTTCTTGTTTATGAAACGATTAATCTAAAATCACTTGTTTTTGGTGACAACAAAGTCTCTTTCATCTTCTTTATTTCTTTGCACACAATAAAGCTCATATATGAGCTATCTCAATTTCTAACTTTTATATCTATCTAAAATAAGCTCTTTTGAGCAAAATTTATTCTTGTTTTGAAACCACTTACATGGTATCATAGCTTCAGTCGGTTTCCATGGGATAGTCCTTCCGCTGCAAAACAAGAAATCAGAGGATTAAGGCGTGAGTTTAACAATGGAGAGACGAAGACTGTAAAGCTTGGAATCAACAAATTTATATCAAGCTGCTTCTCTTCAAAACACTCAGTTCGCTTCTTTTCACGCCACCGGCTATCTCGTACAGCCATGACAGTTGGTAATTTCTAAACTTTAATCTCAGACAGAACAAAGGACAAATGGCATTATTGCCTCAAGCTGTTGTTTGTTTGGTTGTTTTGCTGGCTGGTCTTAGATTCCTAGGAATGTAACTCATGAAGCTAGAATGGATTGTCTTGGGTTTTTGATTGGGCTGTGTTTAAGGATGCAAGTTTTGTTGTCTTTCATTGCAAAGAAGATGATTCAGTGAGCACACAAGGTGTTCGATTGATTGTCAAAGAGAAAGACAGAATCTTAGAAAGAAAAAGAATGTTAGTTGGTTATTGAATAAGAGGATGAGAGTGAGTAGTATGTCCTTAGATGTGGAAGAGGACTCACATTCACTATGAGACAGCTTATGGGAGTTACACGAGGAAAAAGAAAACCCAAAACTCTTGGTGAGACAAAAAAAGGCTACAAAGATAGACATGATCTCACACTAAAGACTGATTTTACGGTGAAGTGAAGCTATTGACTACTTTAAACGACCTTGCTTCGAGCTGTCCTCCTTTTCTCAAGTCGCTACATTCATGCTTCCAAAATTAGCTCCAAACCCTACGCTAAGTTTGCGGGGGAGTATTAGACACAAACCCAAGTAATGAAATGCAAGCCCAATAAATGAAGGTAGAAGCCCAAGTGTATTAGGATGTGTATTAGGGTTTCTAGCAAGCAAGATCGATTTATATATAAATGAGTGTAATGTCAAGTTATGTGTAACTTTGGCTGCCGAGAGCAGCTTTCCTTTTATCAATTTCAGATCAATCTAAGAATCATTGTGATCTTGGTGTTCATTTAAGCTTTATCGTTTTACTCTTTTCCTTGCATCACAATAAAGCTCTTTAATGAGCTATCTCAATTTCTAGTTATTATATCTATTTCAATAAGTTCTTTTGAGCAAATCGATCCTTGCTTTGAGATTGCTTACAGAGTCTTGGTCTAGAGTCTGTTGTGGTCTTTGTTTGTTCCTGCTTTCATTTTTTCTAATTTCTCGTGTTTCATCTATGGTGTAATGAATAAAGCAAAGATTCTGAGGTTTCCTGGGGATGGTTACAAAAGCATGAATACATTTTCTTATTGTCTGTTCTTTCTATACTCTGTTTCCAGATATTGTCTGGCTATTGTTTATAAACAATTATTAAGAGAGGTACACTTTCTTGTTGAACAAGTTACTTTTCTTTGCTTGGGTTTAGGATTTTTCATGTCCACGAATCACGGTGAGGTTTCAAAGATTGTACAGTAAAACCTCTATAAATTAATAATGTCGGGACTTTGAAAATTTATTATTTTATAGAGATATCAATTAATCGATAAATTACTAATTTAGAGAGAAAGTTTTTTTAGTTCATAATCTTTTAAAATTTTATTTTATTTGAATTTTCTTATACTTTATCGACACTTCAAAATTCGTTCGGGAGATATAGTATCAAGAAATTTAGAAAAAGAATCAAACGATACTCGTGAACTTGAAATTTTGATTAATAATCTTGGTTATCGGAATATAATGGATGTCAATGCATACTCGACTATCTGGGTGAAAATGATACATGCTCAGAAGTTCGTAGTTTAGAAGAAATTGTGGCTACTATCCTTAATGTTGATGATGAAGGTAAAGACGATATTATGGAACCTTTGAAAGCAGTTTTACGTAAGGAAGCGATATTATGGAAAAATTAGAGATGAGCTCCAACGAGATTCCAAATTTCAGAAAAAAAACAAACAACAATAATCATATTTTACTAAATTGCCTTTGGTATATTTACATAAAATTTATAATTATAAATTTATTCTTTTGTTGGGACCATATATTTACGTAGAGCTTTTGATTATCTTATTATCTTACCAACTTTGATGGATTTTTACATTGGTCCAACCGAATAAATTTATTATTTTATGGTGATTATTAATTTATCGAGTATTAATCTATAGAGATTTTACTACATAGAAAAATCATAACCTAGCAATGAAGAAATTAGCTACTAATCAACATCCTTTTTTTTTTTAATTGTGGAATCCATTTGTAAATAAAGAAATAAAAACATCCATCTCACATTTCTTTAAAGAGATACCAATCTCGACGCCACCAGTTTCATCCCTCCTCTTTGACATAGAGATCTGATTGTTCCCGTAAATGGACATAACCTTGGTATTAACGGGTCTTCCCCACCCGAAATCTGACCCGTATACCCCAAACTGGTTAGACCCGGTAGTGGATAACGCATGTGTACCCAATTTCATATTCTTTTTTCCTTACTCGTACTACTCCCAGATTGACTCAACCTCTCGTGAACCGCAACCTTTGACCGAATCGCTAAGAATCTTGACGCCATTAACGAATCCATCTTCTCCCAAAAACGTCTTCGCTTTGTACTCATTTAACACGATGGATAAGACACAGTTTCCGAAGTAGGTCTCAGGAACCGGCGGGTGTAACCGGTTTCTGAAATCAGCAACGTACCTGAACTGAACCGGTCGATCTGCGTCGCCTCCACGCGCCTTCACCATGCAGGTCCACACATAGGCGAACGTGACAACGAACGTTGACAAGTGAAGATCAGAGCGAGTTGACTCGTTCTTGGCTTGCTCCTTAAGTTTCTCGACGTTCTCTTGAGTCAGGTCTAGCGTGATCCGGACGACGTCCTCGATCTCTTTGAAGGGAGGCTGTTTTAGGGTTGTTCCGCTGTCTTTGTCCTCTGCGAGATACCACATAAGTTCGAGCATCTTCGGTTCGAGTCCTGCTGGAACATTGATGACCGAACGGTCTAAGAGTGTAGGTAAATGAAAATCTTGCGGTATAGTTCCGTATTTAGAGATGTGAGCCCATGATTTGTGGAATTTTGCCGCCGTTTGGCCGTCCATGGCGGCATGGGGGGCTATGGTTCCGATGCAAAAGCCTTGGTTTGGGAACTGAGACACCCGCCACCATCCGAACTGGGAACCACGTTGCGTCTGGACACCCGTCTTCAGCCACACCACTACAAGAAAACATGCGTTTTTCGATGGCATTTTCCGTCGGACATTCGTCGGAAACGACCCTTTCCGACGGAAACAAACTGTCGGTTCTAGGTCGTCGGAAACCGATATCCGTCGGAAATCCGTTGGAACATTCCGACGGATGTTAGTCGTCGGAAACGGGTCAGAAATTTCCGACGGACGTATTTCCGACGGATGTTTGATCGAAAATAAGTGTTGGAAAGTTGTCGGAAAACCGTCGGAAATGGTACCGACGGGTCCTGTTTCCGACGGATTTCCGACGGATCTGTGTCAAAATATTCCGTCGGCAGTCCGTCGGAAAGACGTCGGTAAGATTTCCGACAACCTTCCGACGGATTTCCGACGGATTTATATAATTTTTTTAATAATAAATAATTAAATTAATTATTATTCTATTTAAATTTAACAAAACATAAAATAAATTTAACAAAACATATAATTA